>QTSX02004463.1:0-150944 GCA_014839935.2 Entomophthora muscae | reverse complement strand
AAACATAAGTTTACAACTTAAATGATACCAAAGAAGTTAAAAGTCTTTAAAATTCTTAAGCTGGCGCCTTGGCTTAATCTAACAAATAATGACCCACTTGCCGCTCTCCTTGAGGAGTATAAGGACGTTTTCAGTGAAACACTGGACCAACTACCCCTCCCTGTGAGATCCAGCATGCAGTACAACTGCAAGGGTTGCTTCCCAAGGCACATCCCCTCTATTGATTGATACCAAAAGAATATGAGACCCTCTGCCAGCACCTCGTAGACGCACTTGATAAGGGCTTTATACGTCCCTTGCTTTTGCCATACAGGGCTTCTGTCTTCTTTGTAGCCAAGAAGGACAGTTCCCTTTGCCTGGTCATAGACTACCGCGCCTTAAATGAGATGACTATTAAGAATAAATACCCCCTGCTGTTGATCAACAACCTGTTTGACACACTTGCGGGCACAAAGGTCTTTAGCAAGATTGATCTCACTGCAGGGTACAACCAGGTCTGCATTGCACCAGGGGATGAGGCAAAAACTGCCTTCTGCACACGCTACGGGTTGTTTGAGTGCCAGGTCATGAACTTTAGAATGACCAACACTCCTTGCACCTTTGTCATATTAATGAACAAAGCATTTGATGAATTGATTGGGAAGTGTGTTGTTGTGTACCTTGACAACATTATTGTCTTCAGATAAGATCAAACCACGCAACTCCAACACCTCTGTGTTATCCTTGACACCCTTCAGAAAAACCAGTTGAAGGCTAAACCCTTTAAATGTGAATTCCTCAGGTTAGAGCTCTTGTTCCTTGGGCACACCATCTCTGCCCAAGGGATAAAGCCAAACCCTTCCAAGATCAAGGCAATCACAAGCATGCCACCCCCCACCAATGTGGGCCAGGTGCGTACCTTCTTAGGCATGGTTGCCTACATGTGCAAGTTCATCTCAAATTACAGGGAGCTTATTGCACCTCTCATCAAGCTCCTAAACACCAAACAGCGTTTCCAATGGACCCCTGTCAGAGATCAAGCCTTTGAGACGTTGAAGCAAAGACTTACAACTGCACCTGTATTTCAATTCCCAAATTGGAACTGCCAATACAAACTCAAGACTGACACCTCCAACAGGGCCATAAGGGGCATGTTACAGGTGAAAACTGACAAGGGCGTCTTCCTCTCTGTAGCATACAAATCCAGGAAGTTCACTAATTCAGAACAACACTACCCAATCCATGACAAGGAATTAGCGGCAATTGTGCACTGTGTTGAGAAGTGGCACTGTTACTTGGAAGGGGCCACCTTTCTACCCCGTGTCCTGACAGACCACAAGTTGCTCCAGTACTTCAACACAAAGTCCCACTTAACACACCGCCAAGAAGGCTGGGTTGAGCATCTGTCTACTACCAGTTGCGCATCAAATACAAGCCTGGGAAGGAACTTGTCACGGCAGACACCTTTTAAAGGCTCTATGTAGCATCCATCACCAGGGACAATTGTTTGGACCCAGATTGGCCAATACTTTATCTCCGCCCTGAGATGACCCAATACAAAGGCCTTACTTTGGTAACCATCTCCAAGCTGAAGGACAGTGAAAGTCAGTTCACCACTGATGCTGGCAACGTCTGCTGCCAGGCAGAGACAAGTGAAAAGACGCCTTATATCCCCATCACACAACAAGGTGACACCATCCTACACTATCACCACACCTTGGGTCATATCAGAGGATGTAACCTCTTTGAAATTATGAAACATAAGGTTTGGTGGCCGCGTATGCGCCAAGACATCTTGGACCTCCTTGAAACTTGTGTGTTGTGCAAAAAAGAACACATCTAAACCTGTACCCCCAAGTTTGTCCTACCCATTAAGGCCATGGAACCCTTATAACAGTGGGCCCTTGACATTGTTGGACACTCTCCCTAAATACAGACTTGGGAAAAAGTACATCATCACATCACATTGACTACTTCACCTGTTGGCCAGTAGCATGGGCAACTGCTAACCACACTCCCATCACCATCATCTGCTTCATAGGCAAGGAGATTTTGGCCTGCTTTGGGCAACCCAAACACCTCATTACAGATGGTGACCCCAAGCTTGTTGGGCATGTCATGAAAGCATACTGCACCAAGGATGCCCTTCAGCAAATAGTCACAACCCCATACCACCAGCAAGCCAATGGACGCATGGAACAATTGAATGGTTTGTTGATCCAACCTTCAGTACCAAACTCTCACAGGAACATCCCTGGCCGTGTGGACTGAACACTTGCCCACCGCTCTACTCATCTTATGAGTGAGGGTCAACAGAGAGCACCAAGTTCAGCCCATCAGCCTGGCCTTTGGGATGCCTGACATTGGCAGGATTAGAACAGGGGGAAACTACTATCCACAGTATCCATAAGACCTCCCTTGTTGCCTACCCCTTCTCTGAGCCAGTGGCGCGGCAAAGCCCAAGAAATTGAGCACAAGTGGATTGAGGAAGGACAAAACACCTCAAGGCCAGATACACTGTAGGAGACCTGGCTAAGCCCCCAACCACTTAGGGCCCTTCAAGATAGCCACGGTCTATGGCAACCACACCTACCAACTTGAAGATGCCCAAGGAAACACCAAAAGACTCCACCACAATTGCTTGTGCCCCTGCCGCGCCATTCCCACAAAAGGTTGTTTTGCAGACTTTCCAAGACCTTCCACAGGCTCCAGTCCTGGTGTCTGACAATGAGCAGAGGCAAGGGGGTGTTGCAGCAAGTTTCTGGACTTGCCTGCCAACATATCATACAATACACGGAGGCGCTTGATGAGTTACCATAGACGTATCTAACAACATGAACCAATCTGATGGCAATGTCGAATGCGGGCACTTTCTCCTAATTAGGAGCACTACCAATTCAGCCTGCTGATCACACACAATTTATTCCTTGGTTTCAAACCTTAAATGGAACATGTCACCCCCTTGTGGCCTGGTGGCTTTCCCCATATAGTATATTAATCACAGTATTCTATAATAAACAACACCTTATTCTTATCATCCCTGTCCTTTCTATTGGACTGTTTACATCCCCAATTCAAATACTGAATCCTCATTGGTTTAGTTGCTAAAACCTTCAAAATGAAGTATTAATCTTGTTCCTAGCTGCTCTAGAACCTGACTTATGGACAATAATTGATCTATTTGCCAAACCACGCCAAATCCAAAGCAATAAGGATCATAGAACTGGTCAACAAATGCCACAAATAAATCCAAGCATAAATCTGCAATACCGATCAATCAGAGTGGTCAAATGCTCGTTGGAAAGTCACTGGCAAGGAGAATCTAATTGCACTAATTTTAAACCATGCATTGAATATCCATGTAAAAGGTGAAATATATTTTAATTGGGTTTGCCCTAGAAGGTTCTGCCAATCCCAACTAAAAAGAGGTTTGAAGATTAGTCAGCTGAGCACCCAGATTAATCCAAGCATAACTCATCAACATCTGAACCAATTTAAATGTCCAAACACTCAATGGAAAGCTACTAAAAAGGGAAATCCAATAGTACAAGTTCTAGACCATTAATTAAAATTCCATGCAAAGGCAAACCTTCTCAATTGGAATTTGAGTGAAACTAGTCATGAGGTGTTCTATTTTCCAAGAAATTCTTCCACTAAGAAGTATCTACAAGAGTCAAGAAAGATCCAGAAGAATCCTGGAAAAGGTGTAAAATTTCTCTATCTCTCCTGCTTCACATTGTGATCATTCTTAGTCTTGCCCAATAAGAAAGCTCAATTTCCTATCCAAGTCTGATTTTTTAACAAAATTGTCATAGAGAGATGGACCCCTGTCAGGACTCCTGGGCCTTGACAAAAAATAATAACTACCCTCCCGTATAATATAGTCTTTATTTTATTTTAATTCATAGTTTTTTAAAATATATTTTAACAATTTTCAAGTTGGAAAAAAGTCCATTTTAATATAATTTATAACTAAAGCATATATTTATATATTATACAAAGTTATATTGATTAAAAAAGATTATCATATAATTTGAGAACTTTACTTAATTGCCACAAACGACAGTTCCTTCTAATATTAAAGCAAGATTCATAATAAGGATCAGCCCCTGGTCCCTGCTTCCTGTGGGCCGCCAGCTCAGAAGACCAAGAGCATGGCTGCCTGTGTCCCATCAAGAACAAACCTGAAAGCAATTTCAATGCGAATCTACCAGGACCAAAATCCTTTCCAACACCACAAGAATTTGCAAGAAAAAAGCAACATTTGATGCCATAAGTTTCTCCAAAGTGATAACCTGCAACACTGGCAGGCCAGGCAGTAAAATTAGCAATTTGTCAATAAGAAATTCCCAAACCTGTGCAAGGCTCAAGGATTGACACTTGCCTTGCAAAGCTGCCCAATACTAATGGCCACATTGATGAACAGAAAGGTTCATAAGTCTATTCTGCAGTGACAGTTAATAGCAACCCACCTGTACCTGATGCCACCCTGCCACACCTAGAATCTCAACATCAGCCCACCCAAGCCCAAGAAACACGACCTAATGATGAGCCCTGGAAAGCTGGTATTTATACCCTGTCAGGTCAAGACCAAACCCCATCATCATCTTGAGTAATACAGCTTTTATGAACCTCTGGTTCAATCAATTCCTGTCTTATATTATACCTGTTTTCTTTCACCTCTCTAAAGATCCTACAGGCCCTGCTACCTCTGCTATCACACCAGCAGAACCTGAGGACCCCACACCCATGCTTTCCAATCTTCCTGATGCTCTGTTTGATCTATTAAGTTTCATTAAATAGCCTGTAAACCCAGCTGCTCCAAGTTCATCTTAGAGAACATCCTCTTTGCTAACCCCCCCTGACAAGTTCCTACAAATCCAATTTTTTTCAGAGAAGACTACTGATACAAAGCACAGCCCTGCCTCTTTAGGGACAAATACAACCATATGTCTGTGTATTTGGTTCCTATAACCCCTCCTGTCACCCCCAGACCAACCGCCTGCAAGATCTGGGAGTCACTAATGAGACCATTTCCATCCAACTCTTTGGCATAATTTGCATTAAACTACAGGGTTGGTGGACTCCATGATCCCAACTAGTGGCCCCTAGTCCCTACTAGGACAGTCTCTCTCTTGCATTACTGTCATGGATAAAGACATCTTGGCAGACATTGCTTGCCCTAAGAAAGCCCAACAGAAAGGAGTCACCAACAAGAAAAGGTCAATGAAAACCTAAACAGACCTGAATTAAGCTGTTGACAGAAGGTGAGTGATGGCCAAGAGGGTGCACCTCTAAACAGGACCCAAACCCCTACTGTTTAAGGCCCAAAACTCCCCAAAAACAGGTAATTTTGTGTTTTTAGCCCAAAAATCAATTCATGATGCAAGAAATAAATTTGTCCACTTATGAAGGGTTAGTTTTCAGGATTCACCCTGTTGATTTTAGCATTCTCATTCCATCTATATGAGCTGGGTTGTGGCTCACAGCTACCTTAGTAGTTGAATAAACCCCATATTATATCCAAAATTTATTTATTTCTGATAAGTAAAGATCATGGAAATTGAATTCCTGTTTGTATACATCCCTATGCCCACCATTGCAGCATGGGGTTTTAATTTTGTGTTGTCTGCAGCAACCACACTGTTATTTTGGCTTCCCCACTTGAGATTGAGGAGTACATCAAAACAATTTTCCAAGCCATCTATCTTCAATCCCTGGGTTCAATCTACTGATAATTAGCTTTTGTGATTTAGTTCTTAATTTTAAAGCCTGTGCTTTGCCAGTACCTTTTCTTGGATTTTACCGCTTACAAATTTCAACATTGAGAATCCTTTGATACTCAGTGTTTTCAGCATTTGGTTTTGCATCCCCCATTTACTCAATATTTCTGAAATTCAAAGCCACTCCATCATTGCAATTACCAAGTCAGTGCCAATATTGTGGTGGGCACTCCCCACTGGCCTGGAGGTTCCCCTGCTTACGTCTGCAACTTCACCAAACCACACCTGATTCCCTGACATATTTTAATAGTTGAGGTGTATGAAAGGGCTATCAAAAATCATACCAGGTAGGGCACACTGATGCAGTTCCTCATAAGTTCTGATCAGTTACTTCATTATTGTTATCTGCAAAAGGGTTTAGACTTCCTTGATGTAAAGGTTCTGGGGATTTTACACTTGCCTTTCCACTCACATACTCAATCTTGAATAACATGAGATCCTTTATGTGAGCTTTGGCAAGGTTGAATTCCAAGTGTGCAACCCGGGTATCAGGGATCCACTCATTGGGAAGTCTTTCTCTAATTGAATGGAGTAGAGCTCCCAATTTGAATTTGATCAGAGTGGAACCTACTGGAATACCTATCATTAACATGTGTAGAAGGTGTCCAAATAGGGGGAATCTTCCCAATAAGGGAGTGAAGTGATTGAGGAGATAATAGACACTGGTGTACCCCAAGACCAACCAGGGGGCCTTAGGATGGATGATAAGTGGGAATCAAGCTGTTTCAACGTAAGGGGCATGTCTTTGACGTGGACCAAAACAATACCAAATTGAGTCTTCAGATTTTTCATTAGGAGTTGGTTCAGGGTTTTTGAAGTTAATATTTGCTTGCCCAAAACTGATTAACACACAAAAAGTCTATACAAGAAAGACAAACTTCATGTTGTTGGGGAAGAACCTTCAGAATCTACTAATCAAGTGTTTAGAATTGAAAATATAGATTTATTTGATTGATAGGAATAAAAGAAATTGTTGGAGCAATTTGGATGGGAAGAATTTGTCATTTTAAATACTGACTTCAAGTGAGGAAGGGAATATTGTGGTTACCAGGTGGATCTGCAAGAGTGATTTGAGAAGTATTGCCTTGCAGGACTGCAGCAGGCTGCAGCCTGTAATGCAAGAAGAAGCAGGTTGGGACATTGCATTGCAGTATTGTACCTTACTATGGTTGGGGATGGTATCTGAGGCTGAATGAGCGTTATTTCTTTGGCTTGGATGGTTCACTGGGTTTGATTGGATACCTGGGTCCCTGAATCTCTGGTTTGGACAGTCTTGGCATTTAATTCCTGATTGATTGACTGTTTTATGTTTATTGGAGCCAAAATTTAATGCTGAATCATTATCATTGTTATTATTGTTGTCTGGAACCTTGATTTTTGATTTTGAATTAGGATTTATGTTGTGGTCTTGGTTTTCATGTTTGATTTTGTTTTTGCATTCAAAATTGATTCTAATACATTCATTTATCAAATTCAAATGTGTTTTTTAATTGATTACATTAAAAGATTTGGTTTTGTCCTTGGTTTCTGATTTAGCATTTAAAAATGCAACTTCTGGTTTCTTAATAATTTTAAAACAATTAAGGTCTGGTTTCCAATTTGTGTTAGGGATGGTATCCCTTACACCAGGTGTTTAACCATAAGTTAGCAGCACCTGGCAAGTTATAGTCTTCACACTATTCAGTCATCAATCCCATGATTTTATCTTCTTGTGGCTTTAGACCTTTCCTCTCCCTCTTCATTATAGATTATCAATAGGAAACCTGATCATTTGCTAAAAATAATTTAAAAACCCTCATGAGAAAGCATGGTTCCCTTGAGTAGGTGTACCTCCAGTTTAAAGCTATCCTCAAATAACTCACAGCATGCTTCTTTAAGCTTGGTTAGAATCTCTTTAGGGTAAGTTTGGCCACCTAAAAATCATCCCAAAATTCCTTCATAGCCATCCCAGGTGTTTCTTGGAGGGATTTCATCTATTCCCTAGATTCTCCAAAATGGGTCCCATTATGGCTTAAAGGTAATCATAAAATTTTAAAGGGTGTGAGGGAAAAACAACAAATTTAGGTAAAATGTGTTTATTTTTGTAGAATGTTACTCTTTGGGTATTGGGGCAGCTCATTTCTTTGGGGACATTGGGCACAGGGTACTCAGTTCTTTCCCTAAGATATGTGAATATATGATTAGCGCTTGCATCAGGAGGGCTGGAATAAAATACATGAATTATATTTAAATAGTGGTTCTGATCATGTACAAGCACTTTTCCAAGTAGAATATGGCTTTACTTTTATCAACACTGTTATTCTTATACCCTTTCTCTGGAGTATATCCTGTCTATTATCAATGCCCTCTAGGATATTCCAGCACATCCTCATTTTAGGATAATTGTATTCCAAGTTTGACACCTAGCCAAAATTAACAACTATGATTTTCCAGTCTTTACCCAACACAGATGACTCTTGCTGGAGTGTATATAAACAGCATTAGGATTGCAGCTTGCTGCTCTCAATATTAATTTGGTTTTATTTTTAGCAGTAGTATCAGGGATCCAGTCTTGAGCGGCTGGCCTGTTGTTTTCAGGGGTAACTTAGGCCGTGTTTTTTGTGGGCAATGCCTACCACAAGAGGGGAGCTAACTTTAAAAGGTAGGAGGCAGACTTCCCCACCCAGGACCACGGGCCAGCGGCCAGGATTATAGTGTCAATCACCTCTGTTAGGGTGATATACACAATCCTAAACAGCTTTCCAGAATGGTTGGTTGGAAGTTCAGGAAAAGAAGCGGGCATAGGTTTTGGGGTCGCAGGTGGTTCCATGGACAGGCTGTAAAAAGGGAGATAGTTGAATTTCCCTCTGAACAACTTGGGTGTTGAAAATATCCACGGGTCTTGATGGTTGTATCTAATTGTGGATTATATGCGGGCCAGGGGATCAAGTTCAAGTATCTTTTCTGGGGTGTATTCCTTGTATTCAGACTTCAGAGAGTAGTCAGTAAAATGTACAGGTCCAAAGGGTATATCAGGAGGACAGAAAAAAGCGGGCAGTGGGGCAGGTGGGCCAGGAGATCTCAGACTGAATTGGTAGACAGCAAATAAAAAATAAGGCAATAGCTGTATAAGCCAAAATAACATAACCTTTATTCAAAAATGGCAATAAGTTTAGAGTGTTGGGTCTTTGGGTCTATATAGTACCCCACCTCCAAACTTAACATTTCCCATGGGGGTTCATCAGGGCATTGGGAAGGGCAGGGCTGGGGGAACTGGGTGCTTGGGTCCAAAGGCAGCAAAATGGCACTTGGCCTGGGAGTTTTTTCATTGGTCAAGAATCTTGATTTGGCTACCTGATTATCTTGCTTTAGTGTTGTGGTCATGGGACCAGGCTGCAGGCCTGTGCCTCTTTTCTGGGTTAGCTCTTGATTGGTTGCTGGTGTAGACTTCAATTTTATGAAGCTAATAGCTGCCAAATCAGTACCTCCATTAGGCGCTGTGATTAGTCTTCCATTTGGTGCAATAATTTCTTTGGTTTGGCTCTTTTTACTTCATGGTTCAACATTCTTGGTATTAGCTTGTGGGGGCTCAATCCCAGAAAAATGTGGGCAGGCAGTCCTGCAGTCCACAGGCCTGGCAGCCTGAAGGAATCCAGGGTCAGGGTTTGATTCCTGCTCCTGGGCCCAGGTTTCCAGAGAGGAAGAATTGGCAATCCTGACAAGTAGGGATTAACTTGGGAATTCAATGATTTGAGGATTTGAACCAGGCGCTGCAGTGGCACCTGTTATTAAATTAGTTTGGCACCCTGAAACTCAAAAAATTTGCAATGTAGCACCTGGAGTTTTTACTGGGTGATTCTTAGAGTACTTCCTAGGCGGTGCAGTGGTGCTTGTGATTGGTTGGCTTTGCCACAATGGTCAACAATCCACTCCTGATCTCATGTATATATTGTACTATGTTTTTCTAAAGTTGGGTTGCTGTGATTTAATCAGCAGGCTTTGTCATAATTGCTATCATGGCTTGGTCAACAATACAAGCATGGTATTTTTTATTTTATATCATTTGGGGTACAGTTAAATCAAAACCCATCTTCTTTTGGAAATCATTTCACATTCTCACCATGTGACCAATATCATCAAGGTTTTGTTCTGTCTATACCCTATTTTGACAAGAAGTGTCTGATATCAACCTCTGAAAGAACCTGCTTAAATACATTCTAGAATCACCTGATTTCTTACATGTATATTTATCTTGTGGCTTGAAGTATCAAAATTACTCTAATCAACCCCTGTAGAATACCTGTATTTCTTATGCAGGTTCTCCATGGTACTATCTGGAAACCAGCTGAGTATTTTTAAAAAGGCATCATTGTCTCAAACTGACCCATTTTGTCATGAATGACATTTCAATACTTGTATTGAAAACCCAAGAGTCAAACCCCAGTTCCCTGAAGGAGGATCAAACCCTCCAGGACAGACCAAGACCCACCAATCTGTTAAATCACAGGCTCAAATTGTTAACTTACCCCGCAACCTGCCAGCCTGCTACGGAGAATTCCCTGAATAGTTGCCAGTCTGCTGCCAAACTGGCGCCAATGAAGACCCATACCTGCAAAGAAGATGTAACCTGGCTAACAGAGGTTGGGGAAGGACCTACTGCCAACCTGCCCAACACCAATACTGGAGTTTTGAAACCAACATTGGAAACCCTGGAATCAAACCCTGACCCTCCAAAGACTACTCAAGTCACACAAAGTGGACAGGAGACTGCCCGCTTGTTAAATTGCAAACCTGAGTTAACTAGTTACTCCAAGACCCGCCAGTCTCCCAAGGACAATTCCCTGAATGGTCACCAGATTGATGCCAATCTTGAGCCACCAAAGATCTGAACTTATGCAGAGGTTGCAGCTTGCCTTAAGGAGGTTAAAACAAAACCTATTTTTAACTCTGCCAATGACCACCAGCAACTGCCAGCCTTCTGTCCAAAAGGGGTAGTACAATTGAACTACTCAGGTGACATAGTTAACAGTGGCAGAGCAACAAAGCATTACCACTTCTATTTGCCAGAGCAGGCACAACCTGGATCTGCCACCCTCAAGACTCCAAGCCAAGGTCCATGCCCTGCCAGTGCCTTGTCTACAAACCTGAACCCTGTGAAAATCAAAGAAGCAAAGTCCCATGGTATAAAAACCCCAGTGGTATGGTGATGACCACATTGTCATTTTTGATAATAAAGTTTTATGAACCTTTGTTTTGAACAAATATTACCTTACCTAGTCTTAGTGATCTTCAATCTTAACTCTGTCTAGTAGACCATCAGGCACCTGCCCCCTGGAGACCATCCTGCTGATCCCACCCAGGCACTATACCGTCCCCCAGGAGCACCCTTTGGACCTGTGCATTTTACTGAATACCCGCCCAACCTGGCCTACACAGAGTACAACTTGGAGACCATCCTCATTGCTGACCCCTTGGCCAGGACTAGAGAGACTGAATACATAGGGCTTGAAGGAAAGTGGTACAAAAGGCCACCAAGATTGTTCAAAGACAAGTACAATTATCTGCCTATCTACTTTGTTCCCATGACTCCACCCTTAACCCCACAACCCAACCGCCCAATGGAGACCCCCACTGCTGCAGAGACCATGTCCACTCAACTGTTTGGAGTACTCTATATCACCTTGAAAGGAATGGTGAATTCCATGATCATTACCTCTGGACCCTGGTCCTTACTTGGGAAATCTATGTCCTATGTTGTCAAGTTAGCACCCATTCTATGGTGGGCTTTACCCGCCAGCTCGGCCCAACCCCGTCCCAAGCCGTCCAATGCCTCTACATATGCCTGGTTTCCTGACATTATGACAATCTTTTACAAACACGGTAACCTGGGCCCCAAGATGTTATTAACACTTGGGGCAACTTGTATGCTTTTTTTGTGATAATCACTTATTACACCCATAAGGCAATTACCTCCCCAATACTCTCATAGATGAAGAACCAACCCGCCAAAGAATTGAAAGACCCTGCACCTGGTGCAGAACCCCAGAACCCAGCCACGTCACAAGTGCAGAATGTGATAGTGAACCAGACCACAACCAAGGTGGATATGCCCCAGATGGGCAAACTCACCTTAGAAGAAGCTTGCCAAGCCATGCCAGTCCTCCGCCTCCACTTCCAAACCAACGCCAATGCCTACCCCAGTGACACTGAGAAAGTCTTGGGGGTGGCTGCCATGCTATCAGGAGATGCACTAGATTGGTTTGGGAAAGCCACCGCCAAAGATGTTGAATTTTGCCTGGACTATTCAAAATTTGAGGCCAAACTTATGAGCACTGGTGATGACCAAGACACCAGATACTATGCGCTGAACTCAATGTTAGAGATCCAACAAGCAAACCGCCCTATCCAAGCCTATATTGATGAGTTCCTTAAACTTAAGATGTGCACCCAACTTGAAGATGAATTATCTGCCATTATCTTCAGAAAGGGAGTTAACTTGGCCATGAGAGACCTGTTGAAGCACCACCCGCCTACACTGAGCCTGGAGGAACTACTACCCCTATGCAAAGGCCTGAGTCTAAACCAAGAAGGACAGGACTTGTACCCTGCCCAAGCCAGCAGGGCCATGACGCCCAATTGACCAGGAATGTCCCCTGATGAGTTACAACACCACTATTGAGATGGGTTGAGTTCTACTGCCATGAGGCCAGACACCTAACCAGAGCATGCCCTAAGAATAATACACCTCCTGTATCCTTGGCACAAATAAACACCTCTGCGCAATCTTACAAATTCATCCAAGTGACCATAGACTGTGTGGGAATCAAGCACCAGATTGAGGCCTTTATTGACACAGGAGCTGATGAAAGCTTCATTGACACCAACCTGGCAAAAGAATTAGGATTAACAGCTTCAGAGCGCAGCCTACAAGTAACCATGGGAAACAGTTCCCTGGACACTGGTTACAAGTGTGAACAGGAACTTCCTTTGACAATTGGACAGAACATGTATCCAACCCCCTTGATCCTCTTGCCGGGACTGCCACATCCTCTAGTACTGGGAGACTCATGGTCAGACAGACATGGCCTGATTCTAAACTATTGTGAGCAGACTGCCACCTTGGGACAACCTGAGTCTTGTGATATTGTTCCATTCTGTATAAGCCATGGCGGAGCACCAAACAACAGACTCTTAACTATAAAGATGGAACCCAGCATTGGGACACTACCCACCGCCTTGCAGAAGTGGGGCCATGTATTTAGCAAAGAAGAGGCCACAAAACTACCCAGTCACCCAATCTACAACCCCACTATAGACCTGCTACCAGGTACCCAACCACATCACGGCCCCATCTATAGTTGCAACCACCGTGAGCAAGTGGCCTTGAAAGCTTACCTGGAGGATATGACAAAAAAGGGTTTCATCTGAGTGTCAAAAGCACCCTGCTTTTTGCCCATGCTGTTTATAGGGAAAAAGGATGGCAAAATGTGTCCATGCGTAAACTATCAGAGACTAAACAACATTACAGTGAAGAACCACTACCCCATCCCTAACGCTGATGACCTTTGTGATGTACTGACCGGAGCCCAGGTGTACTAAAAAATTGACCTTTGTGATGCCTTAAACCAGATTCAAATCAAAGATGGAGATGAATACAAGACAGCTTTCAAAACCAGATATGGGTTATATGAGTACCTAGTAATACCATTTGGTCTCTGCAACGCCCCCAGCACTTTCCAAAGGATGATCAACACTGTCCTAGGGGAATATCTCGGCCACTTTTGTGTTGCGTACTTAGACAACATCCTCATCTACAGCAAGAACCACGAGGAACACCTGCACCACCTGGACCTTATACTAGAGAAACTCTCCCAAGAAAACTTAAACGCCAAGATTAAGAAATGCAAATTCTTCTAGTATGAGGTTGAATTCCTGGGATACATAGTGAATACTGGTGGGTTTGCAATGGCACAGGACAAAGTAGAAGCAATAACGTCTTGGCCAATGTCCAAATGTAGGAAAGATATGAAAAGTTTTTTGGGCCTGGCAAATTATTGTAGGGATTTCATCCAAAATTTTCTCACATCACCCTGCCCCTGACCCGCCTGTGCTCTGACAAGGTCACCTTTTTCTGGACTCCAGATTGCACCACTGCCTTTGAGACCCTGAAACTTGCATTCACCTCTGCCCCTGTTCTGGCCATGCCCAACCTGTCCAAGCCATTCATACTGGAAACCAACACATCCAACTTTGCAGTGGGCGGGGTCCTTCTTCAGTAAGGAGGGGATAGTATGCTACATCCTGTAGCATATTACTCCAAGAAGATGCTGCCTGCCAAAGGAAACTACCCAATCTACAACAAGGAGATGCTTGCTATAATGAAGACCTTGAAACATTGGCACTGATACCTATGTGGCGCCAAGTTTCCAGTAAAGGTCCTAACCAACCACAAGAACCTGGTTTATTTCTTTAAACCAAGACAGCTGAACCAAAGACAGGCTAGATGGGCCTTGGAACTGGCCGACTACACCTTGACCATTGACTACAAGCCTGGGAAGGTGAATGTGGTACCTGACGCCCTGAGTAGAAGAGCTGATCTGATCCCTTCCTCTGCAGAAACTAAGGACCACAACACACATGTACTCCTTGACCCTGCCAGCCTAGGTATCCAATTGATGTACCTGAAGATCATGGCCCACAAACCTGACATAATTGAAGCACAGAAATTAGACAAGTATTCAGCGGAACTCATTGCCAACTTGACCTCAGACCCAGAGAGCCGCCACCACAAGAAAGGATTTTTGCTGAAAAGATCCACCCTGCTATTACACAACCGGATCTATGTATCAGAAGGTGAAACAAGGACCAAAGTACTCATTGATTACTATGACTCAGAGATGGCCGGCCACCCTGGCAGACTCAAGACACTCTGAGGAATCAAGAAAAATTACGCTTGGCCCCAAATGGACAAAGACGTGGCTGCCTACATTGAAGGCTGTGAGACATGTGGAAGAATCAAAACCCGTAGATCCAAACCTGAAGGCCTGCTAAGGCCACTAGACATACCAGCGGGACCCTGGCAGTCTGTTTCAATGGATTATATTGTAGAACTTCCCCTCTCCAATTTGTTCAATGCCATCCTTGTCATGGTAGATAGGTTTACTAAGATGTCTTATTTAATCCCTACCACCACCCACTGCACTGCCGCAGAGACAGCTAGGCACTTCCACAACCGCATCCTAACTCAACATGGTGCTCTGGGGAAATTATCACTGATAGAGGACCCCAATTCACCTCCAAATACTGGACTCAGGTGATGAAAGACTTGGTGGTAAAGCGCTGTGTATCAACCTCCTACCACCCACATATGGACAGACAAACTGAACAAGTGAACCAAATACTTGAAAAATACCTACAATGCTACGCCAACGCCAACCAAGATAACTGGGCAGAGATGCTACCCATGGCACAGTATGCTTACAACAGCAAAGACCATGCATCTACCGGAATGTCCCCCTTCAACGTCAATTATGGCTTTGACCTGTCCTGGGACCCCAGTATTGGTAGTAAGTAAATAAACCTGTCAGTAAAAACCTGGATTGAACAGATACACAACACCTAAAAAACCTGTCTTAAGAATCTGACCCGTGCTGTCCAGACTTATAAGGTGTTTGTGGACAAGAAGAGGACCCCTGGAAACCCGTTGAAAGTAGGAGACAAAGTCTATTTGGACTCTCAAAACGTGCCCCTGACTGTTCCCAGTTGGAAGTTAGCCCACAGAAGAAGTTGTCCCTACAAGATCACCAAGCTAGTAGGTAAAGTAGCATTTGAACTAGAATTACCCCCCTTGTGGAAGATACATAACGTCTTCCACCGCGCGCTTCTATTCAAGAAAGAAGGAAACTCCCTTTCCCACCAGAAACTCAAGACTGACTCCCCTCCCATCCAAGTAGGACGCTCTGAAGAATACAAAGTTGAATATGTTCATGGGGACTGTACCCACTATAAAACCCTCCAGTACTATGTCAAATGGAAGGGATACCCACCTGAGGAAAGCACCTGGGAACCATTAAGCAACCTACCCAATGCCCAACTAGCAATACAACAATATCTTGAGAAGAAGGCCAGGAAGGAAGGGATCCCTGGGAAGGAAGGGGATGATGTCATGAATGACATTTCACTACTTGTATTGAAAACCCAAGAGTCAAACCCCAGTTCCCTGAAGGCAGATCAAATCCTCCAGGATAGACCAAGACCCGCCAATCTGTTAAATCACGGTCTTGAATTTTTAAGTTACCCTGCAACCCGCCAGCCTGCTACAGAGAATTCCCTGAATAGTTGCCAGTCTGCTGCCAAACTGGCGCCAATGAAGACCCATACCTGCAAAGGAGATGTAACCTGGCTAACAGAAGTTGGGGAAGGACCTACTGCCAACCTGCCCAACGCTGATACTGGAGTTTTGAAACCAACATTGAAAACCCTGGAATCAAACCCTGACCTTCCAAAGACTACTTGAGTCACACAAAGTGGACAGGAGACCGCCCACTTGTTAAATTGCAGACCCAAGTTAACGAGTTACTCCAAGACCTGCCAGTCTCCCAAGGACAATTCCCTGAATGGTCACCAGATTGATGCCAACCTTGAGCCACCAAAGATCCAAACCTATGCAGAGGTTGAAGCTTGCCTTAAGGAGGTTAAAACAAAACCTATTTTTAACTCTGCCAATGACCACCAGCAACTGCCAGCCTTCTGTCCAGAAGGGGTAGTACAATTGAACTACTCAGATGACATAGTGAACAGTGGCGGCAAAACAAAGCATTGCTACTTCTATTTGCCAGAGCAGGCAAAACCTGGATCTGACGCCCTTGAGACTCCAAGCCAAGATCCATGCCCTGCCAGTGCCTTGTCTGCAAACCTGAACCCTGCAAAAATTGAAGAAGCAAAGTCCCATGGTATAAAAACCCTGGTGGTATGGTGATGACCACATTGTCATTTTTGATAATAAAGTTTTATGAACCTTTGGTTTGAACAAATCTTACCTTACCTAGTCTTAGTGATCTTCAATCTTAACTCTGTCCAGTAGACCATCAGGCACCTGCCCCCTGGAGACCATCCTGCTGATACCACCCAGGCACTATACCGTCCCCCAGGAGCACCCTTTGGACCTGTGTATTTTACTGAATACCCGCCCAACCTGGCCTACGCAGAGTACAACTTGGAGACCATCCTCATTGCTGACCCCTTGGACAGTACTAGAGAGACTGAATACATAGGACGTGAAGGAAAGTGGTACAAAAAGCCGCCAAGATTTTTCAAAGACAAGTACAATTATCTGCCTGCCTACTTTGTTCCCATGACTCCGCCCTTAACCCCACAACCCAACTGCCCAATGGAGACCCCCACTGCTGCAGAAACCACGTCCACTCAACTGTTTTAAGTACTCTATATCACCTTGACAGGAATGGTGGATTCCATGATCCCTACCTCTGGACCCTGGTCCTTACTTGGGCAATCCATGTTTTACATTATCAAGCTAGCATCCATTCTATGGTGGGCTTTACCTGCAAGCTTGGCCCAACCCTGTCCCAAGCCATCCAATGCCTCTACCTATTCCTGGTTTCCTGACACATTTGAGCCAACTTTGGCTCTATTATCAACAACATCTTATCCATATGCAGGGGCTATATCTTTTAGCATTGATATTTGCCTTGGTAAAGTCAGGCCGCTCTGGGACCTATTCTAAGCTTCCCAAAGATCATATTTCTGGGATCATAAGTTAAATTAATCTTCCTGAAGACACTGAGTCTCATATCCAAATTGTGCATACTGTTACATATTTCCTTGATTATTATTGATATAACTGATTTGAGGGATATCACTATTATGGCAGTAAAGATTAAAAAAGCTATTAATTGATCTGCATGTAATCTATTTTTATAATAACAGCCATAGCCCCAGTGTATTAATCAGCGCTAACTAAGAGAGATAAATTCTGAAGGTCAAGAATGAGTTGCTGCCATGGAAACCAACTCAGCTTTTAGGCAGCCCCACACTTTCTCTGCGTGTTCTGCATGGCACAGATTGCATCAAACCTGGACATTTTGGGAGAGTCAAAGGGAGGCTTGTTAATCTAAAGGCGCTTGCGGCACCCCATCTGGGTAAGCTTGCTTTGAGGGGATCACATCCAGGTGATAGCATTATTATCAGCTCCAGTAGACTTCTCAATGGTGGCACTGCAGAGATGTTGGGCCACATGTGCCAGAGTTTGGTTCTGGTTGTTTTCTAGCTGTTGCTGGGGTGAGTTTTTGGGAGAAGCCTTTCAGTGAGAGTGTGTTAAAGTTGGATAGGGGTACATCAATTTGTTGGTAGATGATTATCCTTCAGGAGGGGTAGTACCTGAGCATAGGGTATCCAGCCTGTGAGATAAATATCATGATGTTCTTGTGAATTTGTCTTCTTTGGTGTGTATTGGGGGTATTTTCAGCAGTAAAGGTAAGATAGGGACTTATTTGAGATACCAATCTTATAACTGTGTAGGTTTAGCTGAGTTACAGATAAGGGTCTTAATATTGAAATATATGATGTCTTTTTTTAGAAAAAGAAATTATATAGTGCTTTTTGTGACTTTCAGGGGGAAATAGATATCTTACCCTATGGTGGACTATTATTAGAAAACAAGTTGTACCCATAAAAAGATCAGTGTTGTCTCATCTGGTAGAATAAGCTTGGCTACAGGCCTTGGGCAGGTCAAGTTGTCTCACAGGTATTCCTTTCTGACTCAGAACCTTGCCATAGGTCTACTCTGCAGTTTTGACAATAGCTTGGGGTATCCAGCCTCAATACTAGTGTAAGAGAGGGGGGCTAAACTAACTAAGTTTAGCTCTCATCCTGACAAGATGAACCACTAGGATGCAGCCCAGTGGAGTACTGGGATGGCCTCTCGGAGAGGGGACCAAAGAGAGGACGCGGGGGACAACTGATGAAAATATGCATTCAACCCCACCAACACTAGCCCAGTGAGTAACCAGGGTGTACAAGCGGGAGCAGGAGACAACTTCACAGGTGCTTGAAGGGGTACCAAGTTGCTCCCTTTCAAACTGAGAAAAGTAGGTACTGGTACCTCCTCCAAAGTGGGGACAGGCACAGTGTAATCAACAGCATGTAAGTCCAAGTCATTGCAAGTCAAGCTCTTGACTATAGCCTCTACAGAGACAAACAGTTCACCAGGAAGGTGCAGGAGACTAGAGGGATTGTGTCCCACAAGGCAAGCAGAAGAGGAGATCTGAGACCATAAATTGGGGGAAGTTGTCCAGAGAAGAAGCAAAAAGGGAGCCTGATAAAATACCACAAATTTTAGAACAGGGAGAATCATAATAGCAAAATCCACAAAATTTGGAGTTTAAAGGTGCTATTTTTTGATCTCCAAGTATTAATTATTTGGGTGGATGGGGCAGCCACAAGAAACCCAGGTACAAACAACAATAAGCACTTGGGAGCCTTGACAACGGTCTCAGGTAGCTTGAGCGGGCGTAAAGGCAAAAGTGGGGTTGAAATCAATAAAAATCAAGAAAAATCTTTAAATTAAATTTAAAATACCTTATAAATCTTATTATTATTTTGAGTTTGAACAGTGAATTCAAAAGCATAAATATTAAGCACAACAAATGCGTTAAACCTAGACTTAGGGACTTCAAAGAGACAACCAGGTTCAAAAGGGACCATTTAAAGGTAAGGTTTAAAGTGGGGATGACTAACACTTTGTTTAGAATTAAAGAAGACTCAGAAATAGAGTCAACAAAATCAACACAGTAAAGTTTAAGGCAACCATTTCCAGAGTTTAATAAGTTGGAAAATTGACAAGCAGGGGACTCAAAGTCCCCTGGCATTGTTAAAAGGGGTGAGCTGCTAGGAAATAGATCACATGACCACAAGTGTTGCATCCAATTGGCTAGGAGAGAAATTTTGCTGGCCAGGGCCAGGGGTGCTGGAGATTTCCAAGGTAATTTCTGCAGCTCCACCTGATTGGCTGGAAGGCATCCCAGACATTTCAGATTCATTTGACTTTCTGGGTATTGTTGTGGTGTCTTTTGATTGGGCATTTCTGATTGTTTTAAAAAGTGGGCAACACCATGCCAACAAATAATCCAAATTAATCAGTATTTTTTTCCAGGGCAGAACAACCAGAGCTGGGGGATCTGCAGGGTAAGCCAGAACAAATCTCTCATCCACAGTGTATGCCAAATCCCCCAGGGAATTAAGCAGCTTGGCTGTTATTTTGAGGCCTTTCTTGGTGCAGCGGGGAAAATGGTTCAATCCAAGGCCAAAGGGGGCAGTGAATTTACAGCTAGTTTATCAAACTTGTTTATCAAACTTGCAGAACCCCTGGTTGGAGTCCTGGGCTATCAGAATTTCTCTGTTTCATATTAAACCAATAAAGATCACATAAACCCCTCTCGAGCTCTTCTTTGAAGCTTACAGTTTCATGGAAACCCAGGATCCTCCACTTACCCATATATATAATTTCAAATCCATATAGGAAAAGATATTTCTATAGGGATATAATGATAGGTGAAGTAATTAAAAAATATCTAATGGTTATTTTATATGTATCCAAGCTGGATAAAGTTGGCCCATTGCAAATCAACGCCACTTAAGGGATCAATGAAGTATTAGATTCAACTTACGCTGATATTGGATAAATGTCTAGTTGCTTTCCTGTAAAGGGTTTGCTGCAGATCTCAATCAGGTAAGTTTGGGGTTAAGCAGTGCCCACACATAATCTACAGATTCACATCAGCTGTGCACAAACAAGGATAAAGATACAGTTCCCTAATCTACATCTACTATTGGCACTATAAATATTGCAACAAAGAAAAGTAACTTTGGTGTAAGCTCAAGCATATTTGGCTATGCACAGGGGTGCAGCAAGGAATGGGATGGTGTTGGCAGCAGCTATAATCTAAGGTAGATTTAATTGTATTTGGTGTGGTAATGAGTGCACAAAGGATTGAGCTTTGTTGATGAGATGGGAAATTAAACATGGGTGGTTGAGAAGAGTGGCGGTCAATTAGAAAAGTGGTTTATAATTAAGGTTGGAAACGATGGATCCTTGCCACTTTTCATGTGACCTTGCATCACTTGACTGCCATGGATAACCCTGTCCATCTGAAGGGTTCCATCCAATTTCGGTTATCTAGACGACTACAGTAAAAGATAAGCAATCATGCTTAGCAGATCAAATCAACTTAGCGAATGGCTGTTGAAGACTGGGGAAATGAATCTGGGTATTGAAGGCCCGATAATATTTTCTATCCATCACTTATCAAAAGTTGTATCTGGACTTAAAGTGGTGTCTTGATTTAAAGGGATACTTTTAGCAGCAGTATTGAAGTGGAGTTCAAGCCGGTTAACAAAGTCCCGCGTTGACACATTCCTGATACAGATGGTATTGCAATTATTAGCATCTTCCTTTAAATATGCATTCTAAACCAACACATGGTTTTCCAGTGGATTGAGGATCAATCAATGTGGCACTTTTAAATAAAATAGCCCAACCATCACGTGTGGTGTCATAAGCTGCGCCAACCGACTCGCGCTATTTTATAGATTCGCAGGGTGCTATTAACACCAGACATGTATCAATGATACAGTATGGAATATTCAAATAATGTTTCCCTTGGATGTAATGGCTCATAAGGCCTTGTTGAAATTGAAACCATTGATTTAACGGAGATGGTTTGGTTTAGGATTTATGCGAAAGGAGGCATCATGTGATTTAGGAATCACGTCGTTCATAGAATAAGCTAGCGTTGAATAAAAACATCTGTACTATAAAGCAGAATAGGAGTTGATTACATCGGGTTGAAACAGATTGGAACGGAAGATAGATGAACCCATGCTTCATCTCAAACATGGGAATACTTTGAAATCGGCCGCCCTGAAAATCATTCAGTTGACTGGAAAGTCACCTGATAAGTTACTTCTATTGTGTGTAGAGAGCTTTTTTACATCATATTTGCTTTCTTTAAATTTAGATAGGGATGGTAGATGGTTCAGTTTACGATAGGCATTTCTTGGGCTGGGGATTCACAATGATTTCAAGTTCACATGACGGTAGTGTGACATTGAATCCACTTCCTAGTGATTCGAATTCGCAAGGCCTGTGCACTACAGTTCAAGTGTCGAAGTAGTTCCCAAATAGTGCAGCATCTAAATTTTTTAAAAAGTTTCAAGATACCGAAGCTGCATAAACCGAATGCGGTGCAAACCAAGGGAAACGTTTCGGCATAAATCACTACGCGGAATCAAGTTTAGCCTTGAGACTGGGCGAATGGAATGCAGGCTCATAAAAAGATCTGAATCATAGCCAACCAAATATGACTTGCATCACTGTTTAAGCGGCCAGGTAGGCTTCGGCTCGGTAGCTGCCAAAGCGGAGGCGAGCCGGTATTAAACCGAACAGACCAAAAAGTCCCCCGTTCTCTCTTTATTAGGACGGGTTAGGGTGAGGTTGGCACAGGGCTAAAATTAGACATCCCCTCATACTAGCCATCTTTGTAAAGGGGGTTGATTTAATCAAGTTGCATTTACACAGCTTTACCAATAAATCGATACTGGCTTGCAGCAGCAGAACTGATATGCAAACCCCTGAGGTAACTTGGCCTTTAATAGCCAGACTTGAATTCATCTCGATACCTACAGGGGTTTATTTATAAAACTGTAAGCGTCGAGAAAGAATTTGGCGGGGTTTTAGTATATCTTGAGACAGGAAAATCATCAATTCCAAGGGTGAGCTTAGAGGGGAAATCATAATTTTGATCTAGTTGAGCACTGAAGATAGGAAATAGACAACTTTATGGAAGAAATCAGAAGGCTTTGAGAAAGAAAATATATCGCTTATAGGCCAAAAAGGAGGGGCTTCTCATAAAGATGATATCACTATGCATCATTATCCTAGGGAAAAATACCCTTGTAGAGTTAGTTTTCATAACGCTGAGGGTAAAAGTAGCTCAATAAAACACAAGGAATTAAATAGCTACCAACCAGACTAAAATGCCCAGAAACCAAATAAGAAATTTAAATGTAAACCTTACCAGGCATCAGAAATCTGCAGGCTGTGGTATTTTATCATCCACCAAGATGATATCCCAAGTCTTCTAACATCAGGAAAGCCCAGGAGAACCTGTAGCTCTGGTTTTACCTGCCACCCAGAACATTTTGTTGTATTTATCAGAATTAACAAGCCTGGCAGGGCCCACAACCTAGAGGCAACAGGACATTTCTTACTACTTCTGGCTTTAGGTTCGTAGTTTTAAGCCTATGCATTGCTATAGGAATTTATTTTGTATGACAACAGTATAGTCTTTTTCTCTTCTAATAAAGGTCAATTGGGAGGAAGGGTTTTGGTGATTGATAGAATATGCTTCACTGTAAAGTATAATAGTTGTCAGGGCCCAGGTGTCATGAATGACATTTCAATACTTGTATTGAAAACCCAAGAGTTGAGCCCCAGTTCCCAGAAGGTGGATCAAACCCTCCAGGACAGTCCAGGACCCGCCAATCTGTTAAGTTACAGGCTCAAATTGCTAAATTACTCCGCGACCTGCCGGCCTACTACGGAGGATTCCCTGAATAGTTGCCCGTCTTTTGCCAAACTGGTGCCAATGAAGACCCATACCTACAAAGGAAATGTAACCTGGCTAACAGAGGTTGGGGAAGGACCTACTGCCAACCTGCCAAGAGCCAATACTGGAGCTTTAGAACCAAGGCTGGAAGCCCTGGAATCAAACCCTGATCCTCCAAAGACTACTCAAGTCACGCAAAGTGGACAGGAACCCGCCCACTTGCTAAATTGCATACCCTAGTTGATAAGTTACTCTGAGACCTACCAGTCTCTCAAGGACAATTACCCAAATGGTCATCAGATTGATGCCAACCTTGAGCCACCAAAGACCCAAACCTATGCAGAGGTTGCAGCTTGCCTTAAGGAGGTTAAAACAAAACCTATTTTTAACTCTGCCAATGACCACCAGCAACTGCCAGCATTCCGTCCAGAGAGGGTAGTGCAATTGAACTACTCAGGTGACATAGTGAACAGTGGCAGCAGAACGAAGCATTGCCACTTCTATTCACCAGAGCAGGCACTACCTGGATCTGCCGCCCTCAAGACTCTAAGCCAAGATCCATGTCCCACCAGTGCTTTGTCTGCAAACCTGAACCCTGCAAAAATTGAAGAATCAAAGTCTCATGGTATAAAAACCCCGGCGGTATGGTGAAGACCACATCGTCATTTTTGATAATAAAGTTTTATGAACCTTTGGTTCAAACAAATCTTACCCTATCTAGTCTTAGTGATCTTCCATCTTAATTCCATTCAAGTAGACTACCAGGCCGCCGCCCCCTCCTGAGACCAATCTGCCAAATTGCCCCAGGCATTATACCGTCCCCTGGGAGCCCCCTTTGGACCTGTGCACTTTACTAAATACCCCCCAACCCGGTCTATTTGGAGTACAACTTGGAAACCATCCTCATTGCCAACCCTTTTGGCAAGGACTAGAAGTACCAAATACATAGGACACAAAGGAAAGAGGGTCAAGATACTGCCCTTATTGTTCAAAGACAAGTACAACTACCTACCAGTGTACTTTGTTCTCATGACTCCACCATTAACCCCAAGACCAGACCGCCCACCAGAACCTACTGCTGCAGCCAAGACCACCTCTACCCAACTGGTTGGAGTACTCTACATTACTTTGACAGGATTGGTGGATTCCATGGTCCCCAACTCCAGACCCTGGTCCTTACTCGGGCAATCCGTATCTTATATTATCAAGTTAGCACCCATTCTATGGTGGGCCTTACCCGCCAGCTTGGCCGCGCCTCATCCCAAGCCGCCCAATGCCTCTACCTATGACTGGCTTCCTGACACCAGGATACCCTTGGAAACATACTTGCCAACATCTCCATGAATGTCTGGAAGCCTGTAGCAGACAACTCCTCTTCACAAGACCCGCCCTTGACAACCCCCAATGACCTGGAATCTTCCAGGCCTGCATACCCAAAACCTGGAAATCAAATCTACAGAAGAAGCTGTACCTCAAAAGTATCTGGAAACAGTAAATCAGGAAAGTAATCACTTGATTGGGCAATTAGGCAATCTATTGGTTGCAGTACCTTCCATTTGGTGCGGCACCACAGCAGCTGGACGTCAAACATGCCACAGCATGGGCCCAAGCTAAGCATAGATCCCTTCCCAGGAAAATGTGGGTCTTTCCAGGCACCAAGAGTATTCCAGTAAAGAAGATATTGTCAGGGGAATTGTGGGGCAAGGATTGGTAAGCTGCACCACCAATTATAAAGGGGAGGAAGGTTCCCCTTCCTCAGGTTGACATCATCTGGATAGATCTATGCCAGGTCAGCACCTTTGGCTTTGTGGAACTTGCTATCCAGCTGGATATATATATTACTTTCTTCTCTGTATGGATCTCAACAACAGTGCACTGCACCCATCCCTTGCTGCCAGGATCCCCTTCCCCCTACCTGGCTGCCACCACTCATGTACCAGACCCTGAGTTTTACCATCCCCACTCTTTGGACCTCCCTCCATGTTACCCCCTACCACACTTGGAAGCCAGCTCCTATTGCCCATGATAGAAACCCTACTGTACCCCCCTCAACAGAGGCCCTTCCTACACAGGACTTTATCAAACTGGGGGTTGTCTATATACCTGTGTTGGGTAGCCAATCAGGTTGTACTCTATACTGGTAGTTGGTTTCCCTGGGCAACTGAAGTCAGCTACCTGGTCAGGGTAGCTCTGATTGTATACATGGCTTTCTGGGCCTGGTCTGCTACCCCTGTAGGTGCGGAGCCAGAAACCAAGATGGGCGGTGATAATAGGGACAGGTAAGGGTATCAGCCATTATCCCTAGACCAATGTGGAGGCTGGCCTGGCCTGGCCTGGAATGTCTTGTAGGCTGGCTTCTGATGCCAAGAAGAGACTGGGGTAGCATCAGGGCAAACCAGAAGGGGCCTGATTCTGAGGGGTGGGGGTTGAAGGGGGCTTTCTCAGCCACTTCTATGCATCAGCAGTTGTCTTTGTAACCGCTCATTGAGTGCAGGAGTAATCTAGCAAGGTACGTGATAGAGTTCAACACTTGAAAGACCATCAAGCAGGTGACAATAGGGATATGGTTAATACCAAACAATATAGGTTTGCATGTCTGTTAAATCAACTGGAATCACCGGCAAAATATGTGAGAGCATAGTAAGTAATGATGTCAGCTTCTATATATGTAGTGGAGTGAGGCAACACCAATTGGGGCTGGGAGTTCCTGTGGGAGGAGCTTAGCTTAGCTTAGCTGGATCCTTGTATTAGGTCTCCTCTGTGGTATATGGTGTAGGCCCAAATGGTTCAAATATGGTTTGGTGGTCCCAAATCCCCAGGCAAGCTGTAATGACAGCAGAGAAGATGAGATATTTCATCTGCAGGTCCGGGGAAGGAGGACAAAGCTTAGTGCCTGCAATTTTAGTAGTGAAGGTTTATTGATTTATGTGAGACCATTGAGGGGTAGTTTGCTCAATTATAGCACAACCTGTCACCAAGAAATTAATCTTTATTGTATATTATTTTTCCTGCAAGATAGGGACATCTTAAAGCATTGGATTAGGGTTCCCAGTATCTTGGTTGCAGCTGGAATTCCCTTCCTGGGTTGGCATTGGCAGTTGACATATCCAGAAGTTTGGCTAGCATCCAATTTGTATTGGAATGGGGTTGGATGGGCCTTATCAATGCACCCAAATCCAGTTAATGAGCTTGGGCCATCAATTGTTGGTGAATTGGGATGGTTCATGGATCCTGCTTTTGGGTGATTTCCCATTTGAGCAGCACTTTGGGTTAAAAACAGACTTGGTAAAATTCCCTTTTTGGAATTCCCAATTGTGGAATTCTCTCAAGTTGGGGGGATTGGCCCAGAAGGGGTGGGAGTGGTTGGGCTGGCTGGGGTGTGGGTGGGAGCAGGCAACAACTGGCTGGCAGAGAGTGTGCAGCCAACAGTCTGCGGCTGGCCAACTACTGCTTGGCTAGCGGGTCCCAGGGTATAAAAGATCCCAATTGTCAAATTTAAAATTATTTTTAAACCCTTTTTTGTGGCGGTTTCACCCATTAGGGGGAAACTGCTGCCAATATTCCTTTTGTTTCCCATAACATGACAAGATACAAATATTGGTGTCTTTGCCCTTTTTTCAGGAATATTCCTAACAGCTCTAGACATACTGTACAACTGAGACCCTTACTCAAGCAGATTCAGTTTTCTATCTGGGCCAATTCCCAAGGATGGCTATCCATCAGGTGGCTACTATTTTACAGAGTTAATTGTTTTGCTTAATCAGAGCTACCCTAATATAATAGGCATGTGAGCCTTTTATCTTAGAGTGTTTGGCCTGGCAGCCTAATCCATGATGTAATTTTCTAGATGTAATGCAGGTATTGGCCCATATGGCAGCCCTTCTGTTCTAGGATGGAATTAAATTTTAGAATAGTAATTATTATGAGATGCATATTAAGGTGCCTGTTAGGGTGGACTAATTAACTTCATGATATCTACATTTTCCATCCATTAATTAGGAGCAGGGATTTTGTTGATTCCAGGATGTGATTTGATCATTAATCCAGTGATCTTGCGCCCTGGTTGCCCATCTTTTTTTATTGAAACCATTCTAAGGCTGCATAGCTGTGCCTTACAATTATTGGTTGGATCTGTTAATTAGTCAATATCCCAAAATCATGACATGAGGTAAACTAACTCTAAATAATTCAAAACAAAATAAACCAACTATAATTAATAAAAGGAGTAAGAAATATAAAAATACAGTAGTTTTCAAACGTTGAGATAAACAAATATTATTTGGTTTAGAACACATAGGTTCAGCCACATAAAAGATTTTAACTGGAACCAGTTGAAGGTCAATTTAATCAATAAAACTTCCATCTATCTAGGTCTGGAAAACAAAAATAGACAATCATACAATAAAATTGGAGTCAAGTACTGAATCCCAAAATGAGATAGCAAGCAAAAGAAACCCACATTCAAAAAAAATGCAAATAAGTCACATCCTGAAGCAGTCTACATTAAACATGATAATTAGTGTGTATCAAAGATGATGCAAACAGAGAACAAATGAGGTTCAGTCACAAAAGTGATAAGTTCAAACACAAACCAACTTATTTTTTTTTGAAAATATTGATCATTTTAAAACTCAAAATAGAAATAGTGGATTTTAGGAGTGAATCCACCAAAATAAAATCTGGGAACTACAGCATTATTTTCAATGCACGCACATCCAAATTTGGACATTTATGTCTGAGAGAATGTCCCAAATAGGAGCACTCATTTAAATAAAATTATTTTTCTAGAAATACTTTGCTTTTCTGTTTTCAATAGAATTTTCATTGATTTTACTTTACAATGAGTTTCACTAGTGAAGATAACTTTGATATTGTTGAGATGCAGTACCAGGAGCTACTCCAAGCTCAGGCTGCTGATCAAGGGAGCACAACCACCGCGTTTCCTGTGTACACCCAATTTAATGCAAGTTGTGAGGAGGCTGAGTTGTATGTGTCACCAGGCCCATCCACAGATGCCTTTTCTGATAGCCAATATGGTGCTCCCCAAGACCAGGTCCAACCTGCGCCTGTGCCACATTTTGGAGACTGGACAACTGTAGCCCCCTCCAACCCAATCCACCAGTGCTTGAGAATTTAGGCCAATCAGAGCAAGCCCTACCTAATCTGGGTACTCTTATTCCTATAGACCATCAAAAACGCCAAATCATAACCAATGAGGTGATAGAGGAGATTATGAGCCTCAATCAGAATGGTGTTAGTTTTGCCAAAATTGCCGCTAGGCTTCAATTTACCAAGGCAGTGATCAAGTGTGAGTTCCGGGCCCTTTTGGAGAGAGGTGGTACCAAGCTGGCCAAGAAGCAAAAGAAGCAGGCCAACTCCCAGGTCAAGGAGGTGTATCCCCTAAAGCTTGAATTCCTCCAGAAGGACTTGTATCTTTGATTAACTGAGGTCCACCGCTTACTTGGGCTCCAGGGAATTTTCATTGCTAGCCGCACTGTGCAGCTCTGGATGCATGGGCTTGTAGTCAGTGTTCTGATTCTGACCAATTGACCAGCCAATGAGTTGGATGATGGCTTTAATTTGCCACACAACCCATTAATTGATACCACCATTACCTGCTGCCTGTTCAGTATTTTGGATGATATCCTGTTTATATCCTACTATAAATTGTCATTACAAGTCCAAGACTATGGCATCTTTAGGAAAAAGAACACCCCTGAGGGTATAAATAAGGAAACAGAGGGGATTATCATTGGTGCATTACTAGCAGCTTCCCCAAAAGGGACTGTATTTTACCAAATCACAACCAGTTACACCAATGGGTACAATAGTTTTCAAACCTGTTGAGATAAACAAAAAATCTCAGTTTAAAAGAAATGCAACTCAGTCTAACAGAAAAATAAAATTGGATCCAAATCTATTGTACTTAAATATAAATTCTTTAATTTTTTAAAAAAAATTAGACTGAGTTGTACTTGTTTTTGGACTGAGACTTTTTTATATCAACAAGTTTTAAAACTACTGTACTGGTACAGAAAATTCCTCTCCAACCTTCTCACCACCTGGAGCTTGGTCAATTCAAAATGCAAAATATTCCTGAGCCACTGAATTGAATTCACTGAAGAGGTAACAGAGAAGGTTTGAGCAGGCATCCAAAACATGTCAACATTCCCTACTGGATATGCAGATCTTCACCTGGGTGATACATTGTTCTTCAACATTTGGGACACCATCCAAGAGTGCAACCCCAAGACATTCAATCAGGTGCTTCTTGCAGCCACACTGGGCTTTTACTGTGTCAGAAGGTTGCTGACATGTTAACCAAGCTGGCCATGAATGCTCAAGGAAGTAGCCAATAATATAAGGATTCACAGCTGCCCCTTTTGAGTCCCTGGCATATCAGCCAATCACCTTGATCCCTGAGTGTGTGTATGATGCCATTTACCATTGATTTATCTAAGCCAGCCAAGACAACAAAACACCTCTGGTACCACCCACTACCCCAGTCCTCAGCTAACCCTCTTAGCCCAGTGAAGCCCAACCTCCCGTCAAGCCAGTACTTCTCCCTCCACTACCATATTTTGCCAAATAAACCTTTTTCTTCTAAACATATTTATTTTTAATTATACAATATATATTTCTTTTAATTCAAATATGTTTTAATTTGGTAATATATATTACATTTATTTATAGTTATGATTGATTTTAATTAAGACTCAATTTCAGTACAAATGATTTAATATTATTTAATCTATATTATAAATTTAATTTTTAGCAAAGCGCTACTATCAAGTGAATTCAAAAAACTACAAGTAAAAAGGATCAGCCAATCATAATTTGCATTAATTTCCCCTTATATTTGCCAATTGACTCAGACAAGATACAGCCCCTGCTATTATTTCCAGTTTAACTTAGTAAATAAAGCCTGTTGAAAAAAACTGTCTGTATTTGCTAATTGACATGCCAAATTGTAGTCAACCTAGCAGCAGAGAATCCAGTGATTGGGTGCTAGATTAACCACAAGTCAGTGTTTCAACAAGCAAATACAGATATTTTTTCAACAGGCTTAATTTACTAAGTTAAACCAGGCACAATAACAGGGGTGTGTCTTGTCTGAGCCCATCATCAAGGACAACAGAAAATCAATGCCAATTATGATTGACTGGTCTTTTGTACATGTAGTTTCTTAAATTCACTTTATAGTAAAGTAGTTTCCAGAGCTGTGAAGTAAAAAAATTAAATCAGATTTTAAAAAAATAAAAAGCCAATGAATTCATATTGATTAACAATATATTTGGATACACTTTTTTTAAAAATCTGAGTTGATTTTGCTTAGAGCCACAGCTTTGAAAACTACTATAACACTATGTAAAGATAAACTTATAATATATAAACATAGACTAAATAGTATAATTAAAATTATTCACTTCACCACATATACCCGCTCTTAAATATTTTTTTTATATAGCCCTGTAAATATATTGATAGTAAAATCAGAGACAACAAGTAAGATCATAAAAAGACAAATCAAATATATTTGTATTGTATAAAGAAGCAAACAGACAATTTAACAACTCATTATATAAAAAAGACATTAAAACATATTAAGATATAAAATGTACAAGAAATATAAAAGTGATGTTAAGTTATGAAATATTATCTTGCTCCATGTCAGGAATGCCATTTTACCCCTCTCAAAACCCAAGGTTTGGAACATGACTCAAACCCTGGTCAAGCCTGCCTACAGGCTGCCAGCCCTGAGGACCAGAGTGATGCCTGTTCATGTTTTTTGGGAATGAATCACCTCTGATTCAAACCAAAGATGCTACTACAATTAAAGAATTCAGTGATGACCTGCCAATGGTGGCGCCCACCAAAAGACACAACCAATTGCCTAATGGAGGCAAAGAAGTCCCTATCATTGGTCTGATGAGCCTGATGTCTTCCATAGTACCCAATCATAGTTCCATTTCCTAAAGGGAGCGCAGATCAGCAGGCTGCCCCCAAGAATATTTCACCAGAACAAAAGGGTTGTATTACCCTTCTGGAAAAACTAGCCAATCAAAGTCTGTCATGCACTGGCACCATTTTGCTGCCCTCAAACCCAGGCGCCCTGCCTGTCCAAATTCCCATTTTCCAACTATCTGAATCCCTTTTCATTATAATTAAAATCTGGAAGTGGGGCATTATATGGACCCTTAGACCCTGCACCAGACTTTATAACCTTTTTAATAAAGTTTATGAGATATTGGCTTACCAATTATTGCTGTATTTTATCTTAGTAATCTGCCAGTTCAACTCTAATCCTTCCAGCCTGCCTGCCTCTCCCCACAAGTCTATGTCCTCCAGGTGCTCACTTTGGTCCTGTCTACTTCACAGATTACCCATTGAAACCCAAATGCCAGGGATATACCTCCCAGAACATACTAGTAAACAATTCCTTGGCCTAATCTAAAGAGTTGAACAGATATAATGGAAGGGGCCCTTGGTTTACCACTGAGCCCCAACTGTTTAAAGATAAATACAACTTTCTCCCTACCTACCAACTAGACATGGAGCTGCCTCTCACCCCCAAACTAATGTCTGTGACTGCCTGTGAAATCCCCCTAGACAACTCTAATAAGCTATTTGAAATAGTTTGCATCACTCTTTCTGGGGTTATTGATACTATAATCCCAGCTTCTGGCCCATAGTCTTGGTTAGGAAAATATGTTGTACCTCTTTAAGCTAGCACCAATCCTGAGATAGGCTCTGCCTGCCTGGCTTGAGGCTCCTTCAATCCCAGAAAATGATGAGACAGCTGCCCAAGGTTAGTTCCCTGAAGCTTCACTTTAGATCTGCACCCCCTGATAAATGACTCACAAACCAAGTAAAGATGGCAATATAAAAAATCCATGTAATACTAGGACACAATAAATTAGGACAAAACATACAATCTTCAGAGAGCCCAGGTTGACACTTCCCAAAATGATTATGGTTTACATATAACCCCTGAAAGTGATTAAATTTTGTAATAAATTAGTATTTCATAATATAAATTAGTATACTAAAAGAAGAAGAAATTATGCTGTACTGGGACAAAGTGTTGCAACTGAACCAATTATAGTTCAGTATTTAGATTAGGGAAGAAAACAGTTCAAATATAAAGGACAATGATAGGAATAATATATTGTTTATTGGAGAATATTGTAATTAATATACCATAGTGGAAAGTCACAAGTCCACCAGGGGGTGGCACGGTGGCAGGTTCAACATAAAGCTTGAGATGATAATAAATTAAACAAGGGATCAGTGTATTAAATTGGCAACACTTCTAATTAGGAGATAGTGTCCACAATTTGACTCTGACAGTAGGATACCCAATGTTGTTAAATATGTCATGGGCCAACTCATTGAGCGCCTCCCGTGTATTGTAAGATAAATTGGCAGGCAAGAGGTGAATCTTGGTTGTAACACCCCCTTGCCCCTTGTTTGTTGTCAGGTATCAGGATTGGAACTTGTGAGAGATCTGGGAAGTTCTTCACCAAGAGTCTTTGTTAGGGATAGCGCGGCAGGGGCGCAAGCAGTCATGGTGAAGTGTCTTGGTGTTTCCTTGGGCATCTTCAAAAAGATAGATATGATTGTTGTAGATGGCAGCTACCTTGAAGGGCTCAGGGTGGTTGGGTTCCAATTTGGTGGAGTTAGGATTGAGGGATAGACAGGGTCACCTACAGCATACCTTTCTTTGAGGTGCTTCATCTTCCCCTTGATCCGTTCTTGTTTGTTGTTGCGGGCCTTGGCTAGCCATTAACTCAGGAAGTGGGTAGTTACAAGGGGAGGTTTTGCAGGAACTGTGGACCGTAGCTTCCCCTGGTCCATCCCTGTCAGATCATAAGGAGTCCTAAAGGCCAAGGCGCTGGGCTGAAGCCCGTACCCTGATTGATCCTTGCACGTAATATGAGTAGGGCAGTGGTTATGTATTCAGTCCAGGCAGTGTTTGGGTGTTCCTGGGAGAGCTTGGCAATCAATTGTACCAGGGAACCATTCAGGCGCTCTACACATCTGTTGGATTGAGGGTGGTATGGGTGATGACTACTTGTTGGAGAGTGTTCTTGGCACAGTATGCCTTCATAACATTCCTGTCAGGATTGACAATTCTCTTACCCTTGAAACCCGGGCTAAAGGACAAATTTAAACCCTGAACCTAAATCCCCGCAGGCTGCCAGGCCTGGGGACCAAGGGGCTGCCTGCCTGCGCTTCTCTAGGCTCAAACCCCGCAAAGCTGAGGCCAAAGATGATGTATCAAATGATGAAGCAAGCCAAACCAAAGGAATCATTGCTCCAAGTGAAGGAGTAATCAAGGCGCCAAAGGGAGGCAACAAAATTCCTACCATTAGCTTCATGAGCTTGAAGTCTACACTAGTAGCCAATCAAGAGCCATCCCCAGAAGAAGATATGGGCCTGTGGCCCAACCCCATGACCACAACTCTAGAGAAAGATAATCAGGTAGCCAATTTGATATTTTCAACCAATGAAAGAACTCCTGTCATGGGTGCCATTTTGCTGCTTTTAAACCCAAGCACCCAGATCCCCTGGGCCCACCTTTTCCAATGCCCTAATGAACCCCCCATGGAAAATATTAAGTTTGGAAGTGGGGTGCTATATAGACCAAAGGACCCTGTGCTCCTAACTTATTGCCATTTTTGAATAAAGGTTTAGTTATTTTGGCTTACACAGCTACTGCCTTATTTTGTCTTTGCCATCTATCAAATCAGTACAAGATCATCCAGTCCTCCTGCCCCTCTGTCCACAGATTCCTGTCCTCCAGCTGTTTCCTTTGGTCCTGTCCACTTCAAAGAGTACCCTTTGAAACCTGAATATAAGGATTATAACCCAGAAAAGATCCTTGAACTAGATCCCTTGGCCCACATACAATCTGCAGTTAGATACTTGTGACCATACGACAGTCACTGTTAAGTATTTAGCCAAATCAATACTCCAAAATATAAAGTTGCTCTGTCTTTGCTGATTATTGCATATAGATAGGTTGGATTGGAAGTCTTAAGGTAAAGATTCCTGAAATCTGGATATCTATGTCTAATAAAAAACAGAAGGCCAGATTGGCCGAGTCAATCTGGGAGACTGGGCGTCTCAAAAACGGTTTAATTAATCAGGAAGATAATTGATAAATATACAGGAATATAATTAATGAGGATTTAATTATATTGGTTAAATTGCCTTGACTGTGTCAAGAAGTTTGGTTAAGGTTAACCATAAGCAAACCCCCAAATTTTGGGTTAAAATTGCCGCTTTGGCAAATTCATTGGGTTAGATTGCCGCTGCACCGCCTAATTGATTTGAGAAGCGCCACCTAGTAAATTTTTCAGGTGCTGAGGCACCGCCTGGGAAAATTGCTGGGCGCCTGATTTGAGTTTTGAAGTATTTTAATGGGTTTTTAGGAAAAAAACCATTAAACGCAAAGATAACTAAATAAAGGCAAGGATGCCTAGGAATTCAGGTTTAATCAGCTGGTTCCCAGTTGGAACATTGATAGCTGAGTTTTGGGATGTTTAATCCACAGGGTTTTGGCGCCAGGAGCTGAGGAAGCTCCATTGGCAGGGATCCAGCCTGTGGGGGGTTCCTGAGAACTTGCAGGCGGACGGCCCGTGGGCCCGGCAGGGAGGGCCCACTACAAGATTGGAGCTAACTTTACAATATAAGATAATAATTTGCCCAGGAGGGCCCAAGGTCTGCTGGTGGGTACCATAGAATCTATCAAGCCAGTAAGAGTGATGTACATCACCCCAAATATTTAAGTGGAGGTGGATTCATTGGCAGCAACAGATTCTTGGGGGCGTTTGGGCCGCGGGGTGAGAGGCAGAGTCATGGGGACCAAATACGCGGGCAGGTAGTTGTATTTGTTGCGGAATAGCAGGGGAGGAATAGTAATCTTGCAGCCTTCCCTGTATATGGTTTTGGTCTCTCTAGTTCTTGCCTCTGAGTTGTAGATTAGGATTTCCTCTAGGGTGAACTCCAAATATGCAGGATTGGGTGGGTACTCAGTGAAATGTACAGGGCTGTAGGGGACTCCTGGTGGACAGTAAAAATCAGGCAGTTGGTACGCAGTTTCTTGGGGTCATAGGGTATGGGGTGCAGAACTTTGGGAGGTAGACTGTAAATGCAATAGAACTAAAATAAAATAGGGAATAACTTGGTTGAACCAAAGGTTCATGTCACTTTATTGCAAGAATGGAAATGGGCATCTTCCTGGCGGTCCAGGGTATAAGTATGTCCATCTGTCATGGGAAAAATTTTCTGAATTTCTCTGGCCCAGGTGGTACTGTTTACCTGATCTTCCCAGTCTTTGGTGGCATTCATTGGGGAGTTAAATCATTGGCTGGTTTGAACTGGGAATACTCCAATTTCCTTGTTGGGTTGTGAGGTTGGTTATTTCTGGGCGGCCCACATTTATTGGGAAGTTTCTCTATTTCCTTTCCTGTGGAGGCCCGAGTTATTTTGGGTTCTATGGCTGGGCCCACCCGCTGATTGGTTGCGTTAACAGGAACCTTTAGTGTAGGAGTTGTTGATGTAGATGATTTTGATTCATTCAGCTTTAAGGGGGTTTACAAAGTCAAGATCTGCTCTGGCTTGAGCCCAAAAATCTGCAGGCTGGCGGCTGGTCCTGCGGGTTGGCGTCCCACGGGGTTTCAGGGTTTGAGTCCCGTAGTTGAGGCTTTTCAGTAATCATGGTCAGTAGGAGTTTGTCACTTGTGACATCATCCCCTTCTCTCCTGTTGCCCTCCTCCTTACCAGCCCTCTTGTTCAAGTATTGCTGTATGGCTTTGCGTGTGTTAGGCAGGTTGGAGACAGGTTCCCATGTGCTTTCTTTGGGGGGGGGGGGTAACCTATCCATTTGACGTAGTACTGTGGGGTCTTGTAGTGGAGGCAGTGTCCATGAATGTACTCCACTTTGTATTTGGTTGTGCATCTCTCCTGGATGGGCAGGGGGTTGGTCTTGATCTTCTGGTGGGGAAGGGAGGTTCCTTCTTTCTTGAATAGTAATGATTGGTGGAAGACATTGTGGATTTTCCAAGGGGGTGGCAGTTCTAGTTTGTATGCCACTTCTCCTATTTGCTTGGTAATGTTTTAAGGGCCACAGCAGCGGTGAGCTAATTTCCTACTTGGTACGTGTAGGGGGACGTTCTGTGAGTTGAGGTAAACTTTGTTGTCAATCTCCAGGGCTTTCCCAGGGACTCTTTTCCTGTCGGCAAACACCTTGTAGGTCTTAACGGCACGGATTAGATTCCTAGGCAGGTTTCTTGAGTGGTGTGTATTTGTTCAATCCAGGTTTTTCCTGCTGTATTATGTTCCTTGCTGCCAATACTAGGTCCCATGATGGATCAAACCCATAGTTGGCCTTGAAGGGGGACATACCCATGGATGCGTGGTCTTTGCTGTTATAGGCATATTGCGCCATATGTAACATCTCTGACCAGTTGTCTTGGTCTGCGTTAGTGTAGCATTGCAGTATTGTTCCAAGATTTGGTTGATCTGTTCAGTTTGTCCGTCCATATGTGGGTGGTAGGAGGTCAATACACAACGTTTTATTCCAAGATCTTTCATCACTTGGGTCCAGTAGTGGGAAGTAAACTGGGGTCTGCGGTTGGTGATGATTTCTTCTGGAGTGCTGTGTTGTGTCAAGATGCATTGTGGAAGTGTCTGGCAGTCTCAGCTGCCGTGCAGTGGGTAGTGGTTGGGAGGAAATACACCATCTTTGTGAAGTGGTCAACCATGACTAGGATTGTGTCAAAGGATTTTAAAGGGGGGAGCTCTACTATGTAGTTCATTGTCACTGACTTCCTGGGTCCAGCAGGGATGTCCAGAGGCCTCATTAGTCCTTCTGGCTTTGATCAATGTGCCTTGGTGTTGCAACCAAGTTTCCAGAATTGCCTGCTAACCTATCTTACAATACACAGGGGGCTCAATGAGTTGCCCCTTGACGTATCTACGTTATGGATTAATCTGATGGCAATATCAAATGGCGGGTACTTCCTCCTAATTAGGAGTGCTAACAATTTGACTTGCTGATCCCTGCACAAGTTATTCCTTGGCTTCAAACCTTACATGGAACTTCCCACTATGCCACCATCCTTGTGGCCTTGTGGCTTTCCCCATATAGTATATTAATCACAATATTCTACAATAAACAATACCTTATTCTTATTATTCTGTCCTTTCTATTAGAATGTTGTCTTCTCCAATTCCAAATACTGTATCCTCATTGGTTCAGTTGCAACAGTGGTAGCAGCGGTAGGTTGATAACCTACCTAAACCAAAATCCCCCCAAGAAAGGACAGAGTACGGGCCGTATGGCTACTCCCCAACAAGAGACCTTCCTGCCAATCCCCAAGGGGGACATCCCCAACAGGTACGTCATCTATCAAGACCAGTTAGTTCTCACCAGCGTGTGCAATTGGCTCCGCCTTGGGCAGTGTGATGTCAGTGTCACCCTGCCACAGCCAGATCTGTCCCAGTGCATGCTCAACCTTCAGCTAGAATCCTTTGCTGGTGGCGTCAAGGGGGCCAACATTGTCAGTTGGCTCCAATCTACTGAAACCTGCCTTTGCATCTGTCAGGTCCCAGAGCCCATGTGGGTCGCCACTGCGTCTGGTTGCCTCATGGGGCCCGCTGCTGTGTGGTTCACCAACTGGGCCAGCCAGGAACTTGATGTTACCTGGGCAGCATTCTGAGATGCTGCCAAGTCCCGCTACAGTGAAACCTTCTCCCCCATTGTTGTGGGAACTCCTCTTCTAGCAATCAAACAAACTGGCTCTGTTCCTGAGTACCTTGCCGCCTGGCAACAAGCTCTTGCTGTTGCCCCCAAAGCCATGACTGACAGAAATGCAATGCTACTCACTCTCATCATCAATGGGTTAAAACCCCATATCTGCAAGTGGGTCCCTGTAGGTTGTTGCACCTCCATTGACAACTTCTATAAGGCTATTGTGGAGGCTAACAACCAGGCCTCAATGGGCTTCTGACGTACCAGTGACGCTCCATCCCAACCACGTACCACACCATGCAGTGGCCGCAATCAAGTAGGCTGCCGCCATCCCTGTCAGCAGGATAATGGGACTAAACGCCCCTGTAAGGGGGAGCTTCAGCTAGCGCAGATCAAGGATCAGGGAAAAGCCTGGGGGTTGTAGCAACAAGAGGCCTTGCAACCCCACCTGACCCATCCTCTCAATCCCTGCTTGCAAAAAATCCCTGCAACTACAACATTCATGAAGTCAAACCCCTGGACGTCTTTCAAGTCCACATTGATAAACCCGTATTGCAAGCAAGCCACTCCTCAAATAAAGTAACACACTTGTACTATCCCTTTTGTTTACGTGGGAACACCCACAAATTACTGGTAGATACCAGGGCTGACCACACTATGGTGGACCAGGCGTTTGCTGACTCTCAGCAATTAGACCAAGTACCCAGCAGGTTCAAAGCAGTATGAGTAGCTGACTCCTGCAGAGTTGCCATCACCCATGAGACAGTACCCTTCTCTGTGAGAATGGGGAATGTCCAGGTTAAGCTCTCTGGGCCAATCATGGCAGGGCTTAGCCACGACGTAATTGGTGGTCTCAACTGGCTTTGGCACAACCGTCTCTACATTGATTGGGATACCTCTGTCATCACCCTCAATTAAAATGGGGTGGGGTTCCAGATTTACCCTGTGGAAATGAGCAAGTTACTCCATGATAATGTGTTTGTCATAATAACAGAGACAGGCTCATACAATTTCAAGGGGGGGGGAACTAGACTTTAACCAATGCTCAGTCAAAGTTATCCACGCAGAACCATCTGCGGTCCCTCCCTTGACCTCCTCAGCACCGCCAGCGCTTGCTGCACTCCTCAAGGAGTACAAGGATGCATTCAGTGAGACACTTGAACAACTAACTCCTCCCTGGGAGATCCAGAACACTGTAAAACTTCAAGGGTTGTTACCTAAAGCACAATCATTATACTGTCCCACATCAAAGGAAGATGAAACCCTCTGCCAGCACCTTGTGGACGCGCTTGATAAGGACTTCATCCGCCCCTTGCTCTCTCTATACGGGGCAGCTGTCTTCTTTGTAGCCAAGAAGGACAGGTCCCTTTGCCTGGCCACAGACTGCCACACCCTAAATGAGGTGACGGTTAAGAATAAGTACCCCCTGCCGCTGATTGACAACCTGTTTGATACACTTGCAGGTGCAAAGGTCTTTAGCAAGATTGATCTCACTGCAGGGTACAACCAGGTCCACATTGCACCAGGGGATGAGGCAAAAACTGCCTTCTGCACGCGCTATGGGTTGTTTGAGTATTGTGTCATGAACTTTGGAATGATCAACACTCCCTCCACCTTTGCCATGTTGATGAACAAAGCATTTAAGGAACCAATTGGGAAATATGTGGTTGTGTATCTTGACAACATTATTGTCTTCAGTCAAGATCAAACCACGCACCTCCAACACCTCTGTGCTGTCCTCAACACCCTTTGGAAAAATCAGCTAAAAGCTAAATCCTCCAAATGCAAGTTTCTCAAGTTGGAGCTGTTATTCCTTGGGCACACCATCTCTTCTCAAGGGATAAAGCCCGACCCTGCCAAAGTCAAGGCAATCACCAGCATGCTGCCCTCACTGATGTGGGCCAGGTGCTGACATTCCTAGGCATGGTTGCCTACACACACAAGCTCATTCCCAATTGCAGGGAACTAATTGCACCTCTCACTGAGCTCCTTAACACCAAACAGCGCTTCCATTGGACCCCTTTCAGAGATCAAGCCTTTGAGACACTGAAGCAAAGGCTCACAACAGCACCAGTACTGCAGTTCCCCAATCAAAACCAACAGTACAAACTCAAAACCAATGCCTCCAACAGGGCCATAGGGGGCGTGCTAAGGGTAGAAACTGACAATGGCGTCTTCCTCCCCGTGGCATATGAGTCCAGGAAACTTACTGACTTGGAACAACACTACCCCATCCATGATAAAGAATTTGCGGCCATTGTACACTGTGTTGAGAAGTGGTGCTGTTACCTGGAAGGAGCTACCTTCCCACCCCTCATTCTGATAGACCACAAGTTGCTCCAGTACTTCAACACGCAGTCCCACTTGACACGCCGCCAAGAAGGATGGGTTGAGTGTCTATCCCCCTACCAGTTACACATCAAGTACAAGCCTGGAAAGGAACTTGTCACAGCTGACGCTCTCTTTCAACTCTACGTAGCGTCCATCATTGGGGACAATGGCTTGGACCCAGATTGGCCCATGCTCTATCTCCGCCCTGAGGCAACTTGCTATGAGGGCCTTAACTTGGTCACCATCTCCAAATTGAAGGACAACAAAAGTCAGTTCATCACCAATGCTGGTAACATATGCTGCCAGGTATAGACAGGTGAGAAGACGCCTTACCTTCCCACCATGCAACAAGGGGACACAATATTACACTACCACCAAACCATGGGTCACGTCAGAGGGCGTAACCTCTTTGAGATCATTAAACAGAAGGTTTGGTGGCCGTGCATGCGTCAAGACATCTTGGACCTCCTCAAAACGTGCGTGTTGTGCAAAAAGAACACATCCAAACCTTCACCCCTCAAGTCTGTCCTGCCCATCAAGGCCATGGAACCCTTTGAGCAGTGGGCCCTCAATATTGTGGGGCCACTCCCCAAAGACAGACTGGGAAAGAAGTACATTATCACTGCCATCAACTACTTCACTTGCTGGCCAGTGGCCTGGGCAACAGCCAACCACACTGCCATCACCATTACCCGCTTTATTGGCAAGGAAATTGTGGCTTGCTTTGGGTGGCCCAAACGTCTCATCACAGATGATGGCCCCAAACTTGTTGGACATGTCATGAAGGCATACTGCGCTAAGAATCCGCTCCAAAGTATAGTTACAACCCCCTACCATCCTCAAGCCAATGGACACATGGAACAGTTAAATGGCTCACTGGTTCAACTGATTGCCAAGCTCTCACAAGAGCACCCTAACACTGCATGGACTGAACACCTGCCCACCACTCTACTTATCCTATGAGCAAGAATCAACAGGGGCACAGGGTTCAGCCCCAGTACCTTGGCCTTTGGAACACCTGACAGTCTGACAGGGGTTGAACAGGGAAAGCTACGGTCCAAGGTTCCTGACAAGCCTCCCCTAGTAATAACTCCATCCCTAGACCAATGGCGTGCCAAAGCCTGGGAAATCAAACACAAGCAGATTGCAGGAGGAACAAAGCACCTCAAAGCTAGATACGCTGTAGGTGACCTGTCTACACCCTCAATCCCAATTCTGCCAAGTTGGAACCCAACCACCTAGGGCCCTTCAAGATAGCTGCAGTCTATGACAATCACACTTATCAACTTGAAGATGCCCAAGGAAACACCAAGAAGCTTCACCATGATTACTTGCACCCCTACCACGCCATCCCCACACAAAAGTTGTTTGTGCAGACCTTCCCAGACCTCCTGCAGACTCCGGTTTTGGTGTCTAACAATGAGCAGGGGGCAAGGGGGGGTGTTGCAACTAAGTTTCCAGACTTTCCTGCCAACATATCTTACAATACACAGGGGGCGCTTGATGAGTTGCCCCTTGAAGTATCTAACAGTATGGATTAATCTGATGGCAATATCAAATGTTGGGTACTTTCTCCTAATTAGGAGTGATACCAATTTGACTTGCTGATCCCTGCACAAGTTATTCCTCAGCTTCAAACCTTACATGGAACTTCCCACTATGCCACCCCTCTTGTGGCCTTGTGGCTTTCCCCAATAGTATATTAATCACAATATTCTACAATAAACAATACCTTATTATTATTCTGTCCTTTCTATTGGACTGTTGTCTTCCCCAATTCCAAATACTGAATCCTCATTGGTTCAGTTGCAACATTGGTTCTTCTGCAGGTTTAGCAACCATTGATGTAGGCAGCTACTTCCTTGTCCATGCCTGGTCATGCGTAGTTCCGCTTGATGCTTAAGAGGGACTTGTGTCTACCAGGGTGACCAGCTATCTCTGAGTTGTGGTGTTCAATCATTATGTTTGTTTGGGTTGGGCCTTTGGGTACGTAGACTCTGTTGTGGAGCAGCAGTTTAGCGCCTTTCAGGGAGTATTCTTTTTTTGAATGATGGCAATTTGGGTCCTTTAGCAGGGCTTTGACTAGTTTGGTTGAGTAGGTATCTTGTTTCTGGGCTCTTATCACGTTGGGTTTGCTGGCAGCAATCTTCAAGTAATTCAGTTGTATCCCTAGGCTGGCGGGGTCTAGAAGTGTGTGGGTGTTGCAGTCCTTGATCTCAGTGGAGGAGGGAGTCAGGTTGGCTCTACTTCTCAAAGTGTTGGGTACCACATTCACCTTTCCTGGCTTGTAGTCTATAGTCAAGGTGTAGTCAGCCAGTTCTAAGGCCCATCTTGCTTGTTGTTGGTTCAGCTGACGTGTTTTGAAGAAGTAAACTAAGTTCTTGTGGTCTGTCAGAATTTTTTGGGTATTTGGCGCCGCACAAGTACCTACACCAATGCTTCAATGTCTTCATTATAGCTAGCATCTCCTTGTCATATATTGAATAGTTCCATTCAGCTGGTAGCATTTTTCTTTGAGTAATATGCTACAGGATGTAGCATACCATCCCCTCCTTCCTGAAGAAGGACCCCGCCCACTGCAAAGTTGGACGCGTCTGTTTCCAGCACAAAAGGTTTAGATGGGTCAGGCGTTGCCAGGACTGGAGCAGAGGTGAACGCAAAATTCAGGGCCTCAAACGCAGAGGTGCACTCCTCAGTCCAGACAAACTGGACCTTGTCAGAGCAAAGGCGGGTCAGGGGCAGAGTAATCTGAGAATTTTTTTGGATGAAATCCCTGCAATAATTTGCCAGACCCAAAACACTTCTCACGTCTTTCCTGCATTTGGGTACTGGCCAGATTGTCACTGCTTCCACTTTGTCTTGTGCCATTGCAAACCTGCCAGTCTTCACCACATATACCAGGAATTTGACTTCAGACTGGAAGAATTCACACTTATTCAGCTTGGTGTGTAGGTTGGCCTGTGAGAGTTTCTCCAGTATACAGTCAAGACGTTGGAGATGTTCCTTGTGTGACTTGCTGTATATGAGGATGTTGTCCAGGTATACAATACAAATTTGGTTGAGGTACTTGCCTAGGATAGAGTTAATCATCCTTTGGAAAGTACTGAGTGCATTGCACAAGCCAAACAGCATAACAAGGTATTTATACAACCCATATCTGGTTTTGAAAGCCGTCTTGTATTTGTCTCCTTCTTTGATTCTGATCTGGTTGAAAGCATCTCTCAGGTCAATTTTTGAGTACACCTGGGCTCCAGTCAATACGTCACAAAGGTCATCAGCGTTGGGAATGGGATAGCAGTTCTTCACTGTAATGTTGTTCAGTTTCTGATAGTTCACGCAGGGACGCATTCCACCATCTTTCTTCCCTACAAACAGCATGGGTGACAAGCAAGGGTCCTTTGACACCCAGATGAAACCCTTTTTTGTCATGTCCTCTAGGTACGTCTTCAGGGCTACTTGTTCACAATGATTGCAGCTGTAGATGGGGTGTGGTGTGATTGGGTTCCTGGTAACAGGTCTATGGCGTGATTGTAGATTGAGTGGTTGGGGAGATGGGTTGCTGCTTCCTTGCTGAAGACGTGGTTCCACTTCTCTAAAGAGGCAAGTAGGATCCCCACACTGGGGTCCATTTTCAGGGCCAGGAGCGTGTTGGGTCCTTTGTGGGTTGGACCCAGCAGAAATGGCACCTCATCACTCAATTTGTCTCCCTTCAAGGCGACTGTCTGATTATGGAAATTAAGGATAGCGCCGTATCTTTGGGACCAGAAGTCTCCTAGGATTAAGGGATAGGGAAGTCCCTTCAGGATGATGGGAAGCGCTGGGTAGGTGTTATGACCAATTTTCAATGGCAGCTTGGCCGCGCACCTAAATCCCAAGTTGTGAAAGCTGTTTCCCATGATTACTTTGACACCTTCAGTGGTGGCCTTTAGTCCTAGGTCTTTTGCAAGGGTGGTGTCAATGAAACTCTCCTCAGCTCTAGTGTTAATGAAAGCTTCAACAGTCTGGGATGTTGTGGATGTTTTTGCCTCAATTTGGATAAATTTGTAAGACTGGGTAGAAGTGTTTATTTGTGCCAAGGAAACTGTGGGACCACTCTTCTTGGGGCAAGCCTTAGTGAGGTGGCCGGGTTTGTGATAGTAGAAACACAACCCTTCACGGTAGTAGCATTGTAATTCATTGGGGGACATTCCTGGTCTGTTGGGTGTTGGGGCTCAGTTTGCGCGCTGAGTGTGAGAGGGAGCGCCTTCTTGGTTATGGCTCAATCCTCTACACAAAAGAAGTAGTTCATCTAGACCAAGCATAGGGGGTGGTGTTTAAGGAGCTCCTTCAAGGCAGGGCAGGCTCCTTGGCGGTACAAGATGGCTGATAACTTGTCCTCAAGTTGGGTTCTGGCTTTCAGTTTTAGGAACTTGTTGGTGTAGGTTTGTAGAGTGTGTGATCCTTGTCTGATGTCTAGTAAACTGATGAGGGCGTGATGTTGGTTGTCTTGGTTGTTGTCGGTGGCCATCAGTTCACTCTCAAATTGGGAGTAGTCCAGGCAGAACTCAACGTCCTCAGCAGTGGCCTTTCCAAACCAGTCCAAGGCATTGCCAGAGAGCATGGAGGCCACCCCAAGCACCTTCTCAGTGTCGTTGGAGTATGAGTTTTTGTTGACCTGAAAGTGGAGACAGAGGACTGGCATGGCTCTTCTGGATTCTTCTAGGGTGAGCTTTCCCATCTGCAGCATGTCCACCTTGGTTGTGGTCTGATTTACTATAACGTTCTGAACCTGCAAGTTTGGGGTCTTGGTCTTCTCAACGCCAAGCATGGCGTCCTTTGGCTCTATAATGGTTTGGTGTCAGATTGCTTATGCAATTAGGTTGGTAGCTAGTTTATATGCATAGTAAGCTGAGATCAATAAAAGTAGCATACAAGATGCCCCAAGAGTTATCAACATCTTGGGGCCCAGGTTACCATGTTTAAGGTAGATTGCCATAATGTCAGGGATCCAGCCTGTGGGGGGTTCTTAAGAACTAGCAGGCGGACGGCCTGTGGGCCCATCAGGGAGGGCCCACCACAAGATTTGAGCTAACTTTACAATATAAGATAACAATTTTCCCAGGAGGGCCCAAGGTCTGCTGGCGGGTACCATATAATCTATCAAGCCAGTAAGAGTGATGTACATCACCCCAAATATTTGAGTGGAGATTATTCATTGGCAGCAACAGATTATTTCAGGCGTTTGGGCCGCAGGGTGAGGGGCAGAGTCATGGGGACCAAATACGCAGGCAGGTAGTTGTATTTGTTGCAGAATAGCAGGGGAGGAATAATGATCTTGCGGTCTTCCCTGTATACGGTTTTGGTCTCTCTAGTTCTTGCCTCTGGGTTATAGATTAGGATTTCCTCTAGGGTGAACGCCAAATACGCAGGATTGGGTGGGTACTTGGTGAAATGTACAGGGCTGTAGGGGACTCCTGGTGGACGGTAAAAATCAGGCAGTTGGTCCGCAGTTTCTTGGGGTCATAGGGTATGGGGTGAGGAACCGTGGGAGGTAGACTGCAAATGCAATAGAACTAAAATAAAATATGAAATAACCTGGTTGAACCAAAGGTTCATGTCACTTTATTGCAAGAATGGCAATGTGCATCTTCCTGGCGGTCCAGGGTATAAGTATGCCCATCTTTCATGGGAAAAATTTTCTGAATTTCTCTGGCCCAGGTGGTACTGTTTACCTGATCTTCCCAGTCTTTGGTGGCATTCATTGGGGAGTTAAATCATTGGCTGGTTTGAACTGGGAATACTCCAATTTCCTTGTTGGGTTGTGAGGTTGGTTATTTCTGGGCGGCCTGCATTTATTGAGAAGTTTCTCTATTTCCTTTCCTGTGGAGGCCTGAGTTATTTTGGGTTCTATGGCTGGGCCCACCTGCTGATTGGTTGCGTTAACAGGAACCTTTAGTGTAGGAGTTGCTGATGTAGATGATTTTGATTCATCCAGCTCTAAGGGGGCTTAAAAAGTCAAGATCTGCTCTGGCTTGAGCCCAAAAATCTGCGGGCTGGCGGCCCGCAGGGTTTCAGGGTTTGAGTCTTGCAGTTGAGGCTTTTCAGTAATCATGGTCAGTAGGAGTTTGTCACTTGTGACATCCATGCTGAATTGGTACATTGGGATGAATGGAGTCAGGTGACTTCTTCCCATTGTAGGTTGATTCTCATAGGTTGAGAAATATTGGTGATTTTTTAGGTAAAGATTTAGGTCTGGATGACTCAAATGTCATAGACCACGTGAGATAAATCATAGGTTGATTCAGGAACCAAAGGAGTTTTCAGCCAAATATGCCCCAAATGGTATATAAGCAAAAACAGCTAAACTTTAATAAAGATATATTGTCAATTTTGTGCTTTCCCCTCAACTATCTTTTCAATTATTATGTCTTTGTTGTTAAATTTTGAAAGGGCCAAATTTGGAGTACTTCACGTGGAAATTGCTGCTGCCAGGAAAGAAGTTACTACAAGTTTGTTGGAGGAAGCTTGGACAAGCTTGGAGGTCACCAAGACTGTGACAGAAGAGTCCTTGGTGGAAGTAAAGGCTGCATTTGAAGAGTTATACTCCAATTACTTTGCAAAAGAAGGGACTTCTGTCCAAGGAAACTGAACCTATGTGTGGAATTCCTGGAACCTGTTAGTAGGATGGGACAAAATTTTACAAAAAGTGAAAGCAAAGACAAATTGTGAAATTGAGGCTTTAAGGACAAGAGAGGAAAAGAGCATTGAGATTGTGGCCTGTTGGAGGGATGATAATAAAGTGTTGTCCAATAAAATTGCCTCCCTGGAGACAAAGCTTCTCAAAGCTTTGTCACAGGGAGGTAATGATAATAAGATTCAAGGGCAGGATAATAATAGGATGGACTGGTTGGACCTGGATCTGTCACAATACAACTGTCAAGGCCCCTGGATATTCTCAACACCCAAGTTGTTTAGAGGCAAATTCAACTACCTGCCCGCTTACAAACTCCACATGGAACCGCCTGTGACCCCCAAGCCTATGCCTGCCTCTTCACCTGACCTCCAAACTGACCACACTGGCAAGCTTTTTGGGATTGTGTACATCATCCTCAAAGGAGTGATTGACACTATAATCCCGGCCGCCAGCCCGTGGTCATGGGTGGGGAAGTCCCTCTCCTATATCTTTAAGTTAGCTCTTCTCTTGTGGTGGGCTTTACCCGCAAAAAACCCAGCCTGACTGATCCCCAAAACCAAAAGACCAGCTGCCAAAGACTAGATCCATGACATTATAGAAATCCACTTTAAATCTGGTACCCTGAGCCCCAAGATGTTGATATTTCTTGGGGCATCTTGTATGCTTTTTTATGATAATCACTTATTACACCTATAAGATGACCACAAACCTGACCTCTTTCATGTGGAAAAATGCAAACCCAAACAACCCCAAGAAACACAACACCGCCACCACTGACACAGTCAATACTCTATCTTCTCAAGTGCAGAATGTGATTGTCAATCAATCCCTCACAAAGGTTGAGATGCCCCAGATGGGGAAGCTTACACTCAAGGAAGCCTGACGCGCCATGCCGGTCCTCTGCCTGCACTTCCAAACTAACACCCCCTCCTACGCTAGCAACACCAAGAAGGTACTTGGGGTCGCTTCCATGCTCTCAGGAGACGCTCTAGACTGATTTGGCAAGGTCACAGAAGAAGATGTAGAATTCTGCTTGGACTATGCCAAGTTTGAGGCTGAGTTAATGGCTACTGGGGAGGATTGCAACACTAGATACTACACCCCAAACTCCTTGCTAGAAATCTGACAAGGCTCCCAACCCATTTAAGCGTACATTGACAAATTCCTCAAACTGAAGACTCACACCCAACTTGAGGACAAATTGGCAGCCATCATATTCCGGAAAGGAGTTAAATCAGTCATGTAGGACCTACTGAAGCACCACCCTCCCACCCTTGGCTTGGAAGACCTGGTCTCCTTGTGTAAGGGCCTCAGCATAAACCAGTAAATCAACAGTACCACCCAGAACAACCAGACCCAAACCCCCACGCCCCATAGAGCAGGGATGCCCCCTGAGGAACTCCAGAGACACTATAGATAAGCACTCTGCTTCAACAGCCACGCAGCAGGGCACTTGACCAGAGCCTGCCCTAAGAAAAACACCACCCCTGTTTCCTTAGCCCAAATAAAACTTCCTCCCAGTATTACAAGTTTATTCTCATAAAGGTCAATGTCAATGGAACACTCTAAAGACTGAAGGCTTTCATAGACACTGGAGCAGACAAGAGCTTCATTGATGCTGAACTAGCTCAAGAATTAGGCCTTTCTGCATCAGAAAACTGCTTACAGATTATCATGGGGAACAGTACCAAGGACAAGGGCTATAAATGTGAACAAGAACTGCCCCTAATTATAGGGAATAATGAATACCTCTTGTCCCTTATCCTGCTAAAGGGCTTGCTGCACCCACTCATCCTTAGAGATTCCTGGTTGGACAGGCATGGCCTCACCCTGAACTACCAGAAGCAGACCATCACCCTGGGGGACAAAGTAAACCTCAAAACTGTACTATTTTGTACCAATCCAGAAGAATTCACCCAAGGACTCATGACCATCCAGATAGAACCCAGAATAAACACTCTTCCTGCTCCTCTGGTCAAGTGGAATCATGTTTTTGATGAGAGCGCAGCTAGCCAGCTCCCTGAACACTCCGTCTATGATCATGCAATTGACCTGCTGCCTAACACTCAAACTAGCCACAGCCCCATCTACAGCTTCAATCACAAGATACAGGTTGCCCTCAAGACGTACCTTGAGGAAATGACTACCAAAGGATTTATCAGGGTATCTAAAGCACCCTGCTCATCTGCAATGCTATTTGTTGGAAAAAAGATGGAGGCATGCAGCCATGTGTGAATTACCAGAAATTGGACAACATCACTGTAAAAAACTAATATTCCATCCCAAAATCTGATGACCTATGTGACGTACTTACTGGTGCCCAAGTCTACTTAAAGATTGACCTCCACAACACATTCAACCAAATACACATCAAGGAAGGCAATGATTATAAGACAGCTTCCAAAACAAGGTATGGCCTCTACAAATACTTGGTGATGCCATTTGTATTATGCAACACCCCAAGCACCTTCCAAAGGATGATTAAAACTGTCCTAGACAAGTAACTTGACCAATTTTGTGTTGCTTATTTGGATGACATCATCATCTAAAGCAAGTCACACAAAGAGCACCTCCAATACCTGGACCTTATACTGAAAAAACTCTCCCAGGCCAACTTACACACCAAGCTAAAGAAATGTGAATTCTTTCAGTCTGAGGTCAAATTCCTGGGATACATGGTGAAGACCAGCAGTTTTGCCATGGCACAGGACAAAGTAGAAGCAGTTACAGCTTGGCCAGTGCCCAAACGCAGAAAGGATGTGAGAAGTTTTTTGGGCCTGGCAAATTATTGCAGGGATTTCATCCAAAAAAATTCTCTGATTACCCTGCCTCTGACCCGTCTTTGCTCTGACAAGGTCATGTTTGTCTGGACCCCAGAATGTACTAACGCCTTTGAAGCCTTGAATGTCAGGGACTTACTTGAAAGGGAACAAGTCCTCAATCTTGTGAGACAAGGACCCTAATTTAAGCTTTGAAATAACCAAATCAATAGGAACTTTAACCATAGCAATGTGACCAAAGTTTCATAGGTATGCAAACCTTACCATCATAGAGCTGAACCTTCCCAGTAGTTAATATCCTACCAAGTACGTCCACAGGTAGAAGGATGCATTGGGTCTAACCAAGGAAGTTTTGATTGGTGGAGGTGGTATTGTGGAGCAGCCATAATGGAACTTTTTTCCCCAGTGTCCTGAGGTATATTTGAACCACCCACTAGCCAAGGACTCCTTCTGGTGGGAGTCATCAGGTAAGTAGTTATTCCAGTCTGTAGTGGGAGTTGGGTTTTCAAGGGCCAATACCACAGAGAGGAAAGAAACTAGAAACCAGAGCAGGAAATAACTTCCTTTCATGGCTTCAAAAAAGGATTGCAAGAGATAAGTGTAGATAAACTTGGCAGGAAGAAATATCTTTATTGTTGGAACAAGTAGGAAATATAAAAATAGCTCACTTAAATACCACAATAGAGGCTGGAAAATTTAATTGGTTATTAGGATAGGAGGGGATTTACAGAGGACTTTCATGAAACTTATGATTGAAACTAATACCTGAATAACCTGTGCCTCAACTTGGGGCTTAATGATCTGTTTAAGATTATTGTTTCAGACAAGGATACAAGAACAAGCCACAAGATTGGAGACAATCAAGCAGTTTACAAGCTTAATATTAGGGTAAATCAAGTATAGAGACAAGTAAAGATATAGAGCCAGTGGATTCAAGAGTGGAAAGGAAGAAGAAGCCAGCCAATCAGCTTTTGACCAGTAAGTGATGTGTCTTAGTGAGATATAACATTTTTTCAAGCAGAACCAAAGTTGGAAGCAGAACTCAAAAGAAAGGAATCAATATAAAAATGTAATATAAGTTAATCAGTTGACTGTAAGCTAACATTTGGCTTGTTTTTAGGCTTCTGGGTTCAATCCCTGTCTAGCTTTAAAACCAAGTTGTCCATAGTATCCAAAAATTTGTTGTTAACTGGTTGTGTTGGTGTGACGCACTTTGAATAATCCATAAAATCAATGTAGTCAGAGGAGAAATCCCTGACATTGAAGCTTTCTTTCACCTCTGCCCCTGTCCTGGTCATGCCTGATCCATCCAAACCATTTGTACTGGAAACCAACACGTCTGACTTTGCAGTGGATGGGATCCTTTTTCAGGAAAGAGGGGATGGTATGCTACATCCTGTAGCATATTACTCCAAGAAGATGCTGCCAGCAAAAGGAAACTACCCAATCTACAACAAGGAGATTCTTGCAATAACAAAGACCCTGAAACATTGGTGCCAGTACCTATGTGGTGCTGAATTCCCAGTAAAGGTCCTAACCAACCACAAGAACTTGGTTTACTTCTTCAAACTACGTCAGCTGAATCAACAACAAGCAAGATGGGCCTTAGAACTGGCTGACTACACCTTGACTATAGACTAAAAGCCAGGAAAAGTGAATGTTGTACCCGACGCTTTGAGCAGGAGAGCCAACCTGATTCCCTCCTCCACCAAGATCAAGGACTGTAACACCCATGTACTCCTTGACCCTGCCAGCCTAGGCATCCACCTGGGATTAATGAAAATTAGAGACAGCAAACCATAAGTACTAAAGACCAAAACACTCAACAAACTCACCAAAATCATGATCTCTGACCTCTCCAAATCCCTGGATAGCACCCATTACCAAAAAAGCTACTCATTGAAAGGAGCAACACTAATGCTCCACAACAGGATCTTTGTACTGGAAGGAGAAATCAGAATCAACATCTTGAGAGACTATCACAATTCCAAAAGGGCTGGACACCCAGGGAGACTCAAGACCCTCCAGAGTATAAGAAGAAACGTTACTTGGCCTAAGATGGACCAAGAAGTAAGCACATACCTGAAGGGATGTGAGACCTGTGGACATACCAAAACTTGCAGAAATAAACCTGAAGGGCTGCTAAGACCCTTGTATATATCTGCTGGACCCTGGAGATCCGTTTTTATGGAAAACATTGTCAAATTGCCCCGTCCCTCTCCTTCAACGCAATCTTGGTCATGGTAGACTGTTTCACCAAGATGGCCTATTTTGTACCAACCCTCACTCATTGCATGGCAGCTGAGACAGCGTAACACTTCCACAACCAAATCCTCACCCAGCACAGAATAACTTAAGAGATCATCACAGACAGAGGACCCCAATTCACCTCAAACTACTGGACACAGGTTATGAAAGACTTGGGAATCAAATGCTGTGTATTAACTTCTTGCCACCTGCAGACGTACAGATAGACAGAAAGAGTGAATCAGATTCTCAAGCAATAACTTTGATGTTATGCCAATTATGATCAAGATAACTGGGCCAAGATTCTCCCCATGGACTATTTTTCCTACAGCAGTAAAGACCACGCCTCCACTGAGATGTCCACGTTCAAAGACAACTATGGGTTTGATCCCACCTGGGACCCCAAGATTGGTAAGAAGAAAACTAACACTACTGGACGCTCATGAATTGAACAGATCCATGACACACAAAAAACATGCCTAAACCTCCTGAACTGTGTGTGCAAACATACAAAGACTTTTATGACTGCAAACAAATCCCTGGCCAACCCTTTCAGGTTAGAGATGAAGTATACCTGGACTCCCAAAACGTTCCCCTACATGTGCCTTGTAGGAAGTTAGCTCACAGAAGAAGTGGACCCCACAAGGTCACCAAACTAGTTGGAGAGGTTGCCTTCAAACTGGACCTAACCCCCTCCTGGAAGATTCATTATGTGTTCCACTACTCCCTGTTGTTTAAAAAGGATGTAAATTCACTCCCCTGCCAACAACTCAAGCCAGCTCCCCCACCCATCCAAACAGGCTTCTCTGAGGAATATGAAGTCAAATACATAGCAACAGAACCTATTACCAAAAATCTCAGTACTACATCAAGTGGAAATGATACCCAATAAAGGAAAGTACCTGGGAACCACTGATTAACATAGTGAATGCCAAGGAAACTGTCTAACTCTCCCTGGACAAGAAGAACTAGAAGGAGGGATTTCCAGGGAAAGAAGGGGATGGTGTCAGGATTGATAATTATCTTACCCTTGAAACCTGGACTGAAGGACAGGATTTGAACCCTGAACCTAAATTCATGCAGGCCGCCAGGCTTGGAGACCAAGGGGCTTCCTGCCTGCGTTTTCCTGGGGTCAAACCCCTGCAAGCCAAGGCCAAGAATGATAGCCCAAATGATGAAGCAAGCCAAACCAAAGTAATCATTGCTCCAAATGGAGGAGTAATCAAGGCGCCTAATGGAGACAACAAAATTCCTATCATTAGCTTCATGAGCTTGAAATCTACACTAGTGGCCAATCAAGAGCCATCCCCAGAAGAAGACACGGGCCTGTGGCCTGGCCCCATGACCACAACTCTAGAGCAAGATAATCAGGTAGCCACATTTGATATTTTTGACCAATGAAAGAACTCCTGTCCTGGGTGCCATTTTGCTGCTTTTGAACCCAAGCACCCAGATCCCCTGGGCCCACCTTTTCCAATGCCCTGATGAATCCCCCATGGAAAATATTAAGTTTGGAAGTGGGGTGCTATATAGACCAAAGGATCCTGTGCTCCAAACTTATTGCCATTTTTGAATAAAGGTTATGTTATTTTGGCTTACACAGCTACTGCCTTATTTTCTCTGTGCCATCTATCAAATCAGTACAAGATCATCCAGTCCTCCTGACCCTCTGCCCACAGATTCCTGTCCTCCAGGTGTTCCCTTTGGTCCTGTCCACTTCACAGAGTACCCTTTGAAACCTGAATATAAGGATTTTACCCCAGAAAATATCCTTGAACTAGATCCCTTGGCCCGCACACAATCTGAAGTTAGATACAACCATCAAGGCCCTTGGATATTCTCAACACCCAAGTTGTTTAGAGGCAAATTCAACCACCTGCCTGCCTATAAGCTCCACATGGAACTGCCTGTGACCCCCAAGCCCATGCCTGCCTCCTCACCTGACCTCCCAACTGACCACACTGGCAAGCTTTTTGGGATTGTGTGCATCACCCTCACAGGAGTGATTGACACTATAATCCCGGCTGCCAGTCCGTGGTCCTGGTGGGGAAGTCCCTCTCCTATATCTTTAAGTTAGCTCCTCTCTTGTGGTGGGCTTTACCCTCAAAATCTCTGGCCCAAGTAACCCCAGAAACTGACAGGCCAGCCGCCCAAGACTGGGTCCCTGACAGTTCCCTACAAGTTCTGGCCCCCTGTTGATAATGAGACACTTGAGGCTTCCAAAGCGCACCACAATCTCCTTATCAATGAAACAAGTAATGGTGGTGGCTGTATGGTTGGTAGTTTCCCACACTACAGGCCAACAAGTAAAATAGTTGATTGCTGTGATGATATATTTCTTGCCCAACTTTTCCTCCAGTAAGGGGCCAACAATGTCAAGAGCCCACTGTTCAAAGGGTTACATGGCTTTGATGGGGAGAACTGATTTGAGCAGAACAGGCTTGGATGTGTTCTTTTCACATAGAAAACACATCTCAAGGATTTCTGGGATGTCCTGGCGCATGCAGGGCCACCAGACCTTGCACTTCATGATTTCAAAGAGGTTATCCTCTGATATGACCCAAGGTGCAGTGGTAATGCAGGATAGTTTCTCCTTGTTGTGTGGTGGGAATGTAAGGTGTCTTTTTGCCTGTTTCTGCCTGGTGTAAGATCTTGTCCATAATGGTGCAAGGTTATAAACTAGGGCGTTGTGAAAGATCCAGGAAATTCATGCTTGCTTCTTCATTGTCTGGGTCTGACTCTTTTACAGTTTGATGGGGAATCCTTTATGTAAGCTTTGATGAGCTTGGATTCCAGGCAAGCAATCTTGGTGTTAAACTTGTTGCCATCTGGTGATCACTTCCACGTTTTTTTGCTTCCCATAGTCTTAGCTGCAGACCATCTCTTTCATTCCATGGTAGTCTTATTTCAGTTAAAAGCCAAAAAAACACAAAGCATAAAAAGATTGAGGGGAAAGCAACCATTGTCACAAATAAGCATCATTTTTATTAATTATTATCATGTTTCCATTATATACCAATCAGGGTACATTTGGCTGAAAACCCCTCTTGTTCCAGAATCACACCTGGATTCCTATCACATGGTTTATGACACAACAGCGTCATTCAATCCAGATCTTTATCAAAAAGATCTTCACACTATTAACCTATAAGAATGTGCCCTAATAAATTCCAGAATTGCCTGATTCTTTCTGTGGAAACATATTGCTTTGGCTTGAAGCATTATGGACTTCTAGCGCCAAAAACCTGTGGAATATACGTATTCCTGATCCAAGATATCCTTGTTTCAACTGGGAACCAGCTAATCAATCCGGAATGTATAGACACCATTGTCTACTTTTAGTTATTTTTGCATTTAATGGTTTTCCCCCTTAAAAACCCATTAAAACACTTCAAAACTCAAACCAGACGCCACTGCAGCGCCTAGGAACTTTCCCAGGCAGTGCCATGGCGCCCCAGCGCCTCAGAGCCTGAAATAATTTGATAGCAGCGCCTCAGCGCTTCACAAATCCATTAGGCAGCGCATCAGCGCTTTTAACCCAATGAATTTGCCAATGTGGTGCTTTTAAACCACAATTCAGGGGTTTACTTTTGGCTAACCTTAACCAAACTTCTTGACACAGTCAAGGCAATTAAACAATATAATTAAATCCTCATTAATTATATTCCAAGCATATATTAATTAACCTTCCCAGTTAACTAATCTGTTTGAAGACAACAAGTCTTTAGTTGACACAGTCAAGTCCATTTCAGCCCTATGATTAAATCCTCATTAATCATATTCCAGGGTATGTATATTAATTAACCTTCCCAGTTAATCAATCAGTTTAAGACACCTAGTATTTACTTGACACAGTCAAGTCCATTTTGGCCCTATAATTAAATCCTCATCAATCATATTCCAGGGTATTAATTAATTAACCTCCATGGTTAATTAGACAGTTTGAGACACCCAGTCTCATAATCTGAATTGTTCAGATTATCCATTATGGCCCTCAATTAGTACAGCCTAATTGATTCCTGGGTATCATTACTACGCTGGAAAGTCTCTTCAAGGCAATCATATTGTTTTGAATTTCAAACTATGAAATTCATCACAATTCAACCTCTTTGTGAAGCCACAGCCCAATGTGACTGTAGTACAGTCACAGGCGTGCAAAGCATTGGGATTCAAATTTAAAAGATATAAGAATGTAGGAACTGTCTGTAAGGTGATCTTACAGAAACCTGCTAAAAACCTATATTGTGTTACAAATGGAGTGATAGAGTGTAAAAACCCTAAGCAAAGAAGATAAAATAAAGTGTTCAATAGTGAACAATTTGTAACTAAGGGAATATCAATATTAGGATATTCTCTATCAGCAAATTGATACATATAACTATTGAAAGATTCCTTAAGGGAAAAAAACAGATAAAACAAGCCTAAAGCTTGTTATTTTACAAGTTCCATTTGGAATTAAGGAAAATCTAACTAAAAAAATGAATTTAAAACAAGCAAAATTCTTAAAAATTACAAATCTGAAGTTAAAAAATTGTAAAAAGTTGAAGGGAAGAAATCACTTAGAATTTTGGCTTAAAGCCTACTCTTCACAAGCTCTTTATTTATAGTTTAATTCTTATTCAGTTAAAACTGATTGACATAGGGGAACAACAGCCAAGGACAGGAGAAACTGGAGAAGTTGGGCAAGAACCAGGAGGAAAATGAGGAAACAGAAACCCAGTAAACCTGTAGATCAAACAACGTAAACCTGGGGGAGCGGCAACAACACAATCAGGGGTTTTGAAAGGTAAATGAGTGAAAATATTCTAACTTTAAAAGTAGATATATATAGAAGAATGAGCAAACAACAGAGCAAACAACAACAACAATTTGAACGCAAAAAGCATAAAAAACAAGGTAATTAACTTATATTACTTAAATATTAACTTTCAACTTTAAAATTTCAAATATTGAATAATGAAAGATTAAAACAAATGAGAATAATAAATATGATATAACCTAAAAAGCCTGCCCTTTGGGGCAGGGCATGACACCTGGCAGCAGACATTGTCAGTTTCAGTGGTGAACTGGCTTTTTTTGTCCTTCAGTTTAGAAATAGTAATCAAATTGAGGCCCATGTAATGGGTAGCTTCAGGACGCAGGTAGAGTATGGGCCAGTCTGGGTCCAAGCCATCATCTCCAGTGATAGACACTATGTAAAGTCTGGAGAGAGCGTCAGCTGTGACCAGCTCTTTTCCAGGTTTGTATTTGATGTACATCTAGTATGGAGACAAATGTTTGAGTCATCCTGCCTGGCGTCAGGTCAAGTGTGACTGGGCATTGAAATACTGAAGGGACTTGTGGTCTGTTAGGACCCAGGGTGGAAATGTGGCTCCTTCCAGGTAAAAACACTATTTCTCAAAACAGTGCACAATGGCTGCTAGCTCCTTATTGTGTATGGGGTAGAGCTGCTCTGAGTTGGTAAGTGTCAGGAATTCCTTTCCTGACTCACCGTTAATTATGAATACTTGGTTAATGGATATCAACACAAAGGCACAAAGACACAACATTGTTAACTCTCTTGGGCCTTTCAGGCCTTTGCAGGCCAAGAATTGACCCAGGACTCTAATTATGAAGATAATGTTAGTATGAAACCAGCCAACTCATTTAGATTACCTATTTATAATATGCCTATTCAATTGGAATTCAAATTCAAAAATCACTTCAAAAGCAAAAAGGTTAACAACAAGAAGGATAACGTCACTTAACGCTCTTGTTTTGATTGCTGGTTCAAGCCAGCTCCACAATCTTTTACCCACTCTCTATGCTTTTGGACAAGGCTCTGTATACCAAGATATTTGATCTTCTGGGTTCATACCACTTAATTAGCCTTATTCTTATAAGATCTTTGTGGCTTCTATTATTGCACCAAAATTGTATGTCAATTATTAAGCAGCAATGCATCCACCATTTGAAACAGGTAAGCCTTACATGATATACACATGAAAATCCTCTTTCATTTCCCAAAGATCCACTCAAATATTTCAGCCTTGATTATAAGGCTATATAAGTGTCCAATTCCTATTCATTTCAATTTTTCCAACAATAAAGAATATTTCTTATCCTATCTTGCCACATCTATTTCTTAGTAACTTCATTTGAAGCCATGAAAGCAATTTATTTCCTGCTATGGTTTCTAGTCTCCCTTTTACAACAGTGAAAGGTCTTGAGAATTCCACTCCCACCATTGACTGGCAAAACTCCTCTCCCAACAATGCCCATCAGGAGAAGTCTTTGGCCAATGGATGGTTCAAGTATCCTTCTGGTCATTGGGGAATAAAGTTCCACTATGGCTGCCATTCTACTCCTCCACCTGCCAAACCCTTGTTGGTACGGCCCCACGCTTCATTCTATCTTTTGATGTACATGGTAGGATATTAGTTTTTGGGTTGTTTCAGCTCCCTGATGGGAAGGTTTACATACTTAGGCCATCTTGCCATGGTCACTGTGCCCATCAGCTCAGCCATTGCAGGGCTTAATTTAGGGGCCTTGGCTCACCAAATTGGGGGCTTGTTCCCCTTAAAGTGGGTCCCTGACAGTAAGCTTACTGGATTTTTAGTCCATAGGAAGGAAGGAATCTTCATTGGTTTCCACCCTTAACACACCCCCTATGGCCCTGTCAGAGGCGTCCTTTTCAAGTTCATACTGGCAATTCCAATTAGGGAATTATAGTACAGGTGTGGTTGTAAGTCTCTGCTTCAACATCTCAAAAGCTTGGTCTCTGTTGGGCAACAGCGCCCATGTTAACAATAATAATGTTGAAAGTGGCCATGTTGACACTTTGCTGACATGGTCACTGTCAACTCAAAAATTGAGAACTATGTTTTTTGCTAGTTGTGCTAGCTTAATTCTCATTTTTAAAGCATTCAGGGATGAAAACCCAGAAAAAACAACAAATTTTGACTATTTTGACACACTTTAATATTAAGCTCAATAAAAAACTTGATCTGACCCAATTTTCCCTTTATGTTTACTAGTAAAAATTATTTTATTTATTAATTTGTTTTCACAACGTAAAAGCGTCAATGTAGACACTTTTTAAGCTGAACTTATTTTTAATAACAAAACTGAAACATCTACAATAAAAATTAAGTATGCACTTAAATTTTTTTTATAAAATTAATATATTGAAAAAGGTATTGCACATATAGCTAATTGTTAAAATGTTTATCTTATAAATTTATCTGTGGCACTTATTCCGTCTTTAATATATTAAATGAATTGGTGGCTAATGGCAATCTAATAATTTAAGCATGAGTTACTATGTAATCTACTATAGAATTTATTATTAAAAATAATATCAGCACTCAGAAATGTCGTTTATTTGCTTGTGATCATCTGCTGGGGTGGAGTTAAGCAGATTGGAGTAGCACAATTAAGCTTAAATTAATATGCCACCTCTTATAAAGAATGTTGTAAGTGACGTTGTCAACACTTTACCTTCTTCATACCTGAAGACAACATATTAACAACTTTCATTATATGCCATGGTAAAATATCATATTCCCACCCCCAAAAAATCATTTTTAATTAATAAATAAAGAACTTTGATAATTTTTTAATTTATTTTTTACATGTTTTTTTTAATTTTATTATGTGAAGAAAAATACACAGAAAACAGTTAACATTTGCTATTTCACTTAAATTTAATTAAGCATACTATGAAAAACATAGTAAATTTTCAAAATAATGTTGATGGTGCCAATGTTGTCTCCAATAATGTCTACAATTATTCTAATTGTCAGCAGGAATTCAGCTTTTTTTACTAATCAACACTCATAATGTCAACACTTTTCACTTCTCACATATGAAACTTTATGTTTTACATAATAACAACATTTGAAATTTTAACATACTGTATTTTTAACTTTTCTCTTTCATATTTCTTTGGGTTTTTAAAATAAAATAATTCTCTTAAATTAATAATTTTGCATATTTCTTTTAACTTTTAACTTGTTATTTAAAATTCTAATAAAATAAAACTTTTTGAAATATTTTTTATACTTTAAATTTCACTAAAAGTATTATAAGTATAAAGTTTAAAGATAATGATTTTTATAGCTATTTTGTTTTATTTTTAAATATAAAGCTTTACCTCAGAAAATTTTACTTATTATTTTAGGGCAAGAATACTTCAAAGCAAAAAAAGAGTACCAAGCATCCCACCAAGGCTCCCAAGACTCCCAAGCAGAAGCCTTCATCCTAAAAGAAGGCTGCCTTCAAGACTTCCCCTAAGCCCTTGCTAAAGCCCTCCCCTTAGCCCTCCATTGGAAGAGAGGAATCTGATGATTCACTCACTGACCACAGTTTCTATAACTTGGCTTCAGACAAGGAGCCCTCCAAGAAGCAGTGCCAGGCCAAAAAGTCCCCTTCCAAGGATAAGTCTAATCCACATGAGGAGCACCACAACAAGCCCCCTTATGCTTCCCCCAAAAACTCTCCCTCCTTCAAGTTTATCTGAGGATGATACAAAGCCCTGCCCTGATTACTTTCCTGGCTTCTGCCATGCTCCTGCTGGCCCCTGGGACCCTCTTGTGACCCAAAATATCTTTAATGTTGATGGGAAGTTCAAGGTTCCTTCCACCTTGCCAAAATACTTCCCCATAATGAGTGTCAAAGAGGGGCCAGCCATGGTAGCAAAAGGCTATATCTTCTCATGTAATAATATCAACTGGGGCTTCAAGAGCCGCCACTATACCTGTGAGGACCAATCTTGCTCAGTGCAGCTCAACACTGAGCGCTGGGACTTGGTCAAAACCATCAAGGGCAAGCACACTTGTGTGATGCCCAACACTAGCATAGCCTGTCTCCTGAAATTATACATTGAAAAGATCATGCCTACCTCCAAGGACCTTTCCCCCACCTAGATGGCTGTGCTTGCCTGCAAGTACCTCTCCCCCACCAACCTCAAGAGGGTGCCAACCCACAATCAGTTGGTAAAGTTTGTAAGTGATGGGTGTCAAGCCTCAAACCCCATGGCCAAGAGCGCCACCACCATTGAAGATCTGGTCCTCACAGATGCCCTAAAAAAACTGAGGATAGTGAGATGTTCCTGCTCCATGCTGATGGGCAGGAAGTGAAGGATAGGATTATAGCCTACTTACAACCCAAAACCTAGAGCAGCTCAATACTGCTACCACCTGGCTGTGAAATGGCACATTTGCAACCTGTCTAACCCTATTCAAGCAGCTTTGGGTCCTACATAAGCAATTTGATACCCAGGTCATCCCCCTTGTTTTCTTCCTGGTGCTAAGAATGAAGTCTACACCAGAGCTTTCAAAATTATCCAGAGTGCTTTGAGCTCCCTTCCTGTCAACAAGCTCCTTCTCCCACCCACACCACCAGAGCAAACCCTTCCTCCTCTGAGAAGGATGAGTCTACCCTAGCCGCTGAGCAGCTAGCTTATGTGCGCTCACTTGGGCCAAAGGTGATCATTATGGACTTTGAGCTTTCTCAGTTCAGAGCCTTTGAGGCCAAATTTAATGGGGAAGTTCAGGACTGCTTCTTCCATTTCAGGCAGGCCTTTATCAAACATCTCAAGAGCAAGAAGAGCCTCTTCAAGAAGTATCTAAACAATGGTAAAGGGAAGTGCTGCTTTGCCTTGACCCAGTTTGCTGCCTTGGCTTTTGTGCTGCCAGAGCATACTGGGCTTGGCTTTGAGGCCCTCCTGGAGGATACTTATTTCAAAAAGCACTCCACTATTTTCAAGGGCTACCTTGATTACTTTGAGCGCCAATGGGTAGGAAAAAAGTGACTGCCCAGAGAGGGAAGAGCAGGGCTACTGCCCCTTGGAGCTGCCAGAGAGCCTGTCTCAAGGAGGAGATGAAGACCACCTCCAGCCTGGAGGTGTGGCATAAACACTTGAAGGCAAAGCTTTGTGCCAACCCCAAGTTCAACAAGTTCTTTCTGAAGCTGCAGGAGGAGCAGGCCCATAATTTCTCTAAGTTCTGGGACTTGGCCAACCAGGTGGCCCCAAAAAGAGAAAGTCTAAGGAGCAGGACTACCAAGAGGACTTCCAGAAGGTGGTCAAAAAGAAGTATAAGGTGGCAAAGATTAAGAAGTACCTTGAGGATGTGACTACTGCCCTTGCTGGTGGCTTTAATTAGCCTAATAAACTTTGCTTTTCTTTGCCTGGATCCTTTTTACTTTTGAATTTATATATATATATTTTGGATTGTACTACTTTTTTAGGTATAGATGGTAAGTTTTAGATACAGTTTCAATGGGGTTTTGTAAGAAATATATTATTTTTTGTTAATTTATCTTTAAGGTATGAGTTATTTTCAGTTGTGCTTATATAAATTATAATAAATTAAATATAGAATTTCTTATATTTTGTAGCTGTTATAATATATCAAATATATTTATTTTTGTTTCATTGGAATTTTTATTTTTTATGGGAATAAAAAATAATTTTATAACTAAGAGTGTAATTTACAGAGTAAATTGAAAAATACTTACTTATATCTCCTTTTTCTTATTACTTATGGTATTTTTTATTGCATTTTTGAACTTAATGAGGTCATTTTTTTATTATAATTTATTTAAAAATATTCTTTATATTAAAAATGTTCACAGTAAAGTGTTTTGTTAATTAAAAAAGTGTCAACATCCAGAAGACAACATTATTAAACCTGGGTGTGTCACCTTACTATAGTGTCAACATGACCACTATCAACATTTTTACTGTTGAAATGGGCGCTTTTGCTCTCTGGCAGGTGTACATTGGAAGTGTTGGTTGGTGTTTAGAAGTTTGGTGATAGGTGCAATTAGTTCTCTGCAGTCAGGGATGGACTTCCTTACATAGGCAACCATTCTCAAGAATGTACACACCTGACCCACATTGGTGGGGGATGGCATGCTTGTAATTGCCTTAATTTTGGCAGGATTGGGCTTTATCTCTTGGGATGAGATAGTGTGCCCCAGGAATAGAAGCTCTGACCAGAGGAATTTACATTTAGAAGGTTTGACCTTTAACTGATGTTTACAAAGGGTGTTGAGTACAGCACAAAGGTGTTGAAGATGTGCTGTTTGGTCTTGACTGAAGACAATAATTTTGTCAAGATAAACAGCAACACACTTTTCAATCAGGTCCTTAAAGGTTTTTTCATCAACATAGCAAAGGTGGAGGGAGCATTGATAATTCTGAAGTTCATGAATTGACACTCAAATTACCTGTAGCGTGTGCAAAAGGCAGTTTTTGCCTCATTTCCAGGTGCAATGCAGACCTGGTTGTACCCTGTGATGAGATCAATCTTACTGAAGACCTTTGAACCCACAAGCATGTCAAAAAGGTTGGCAATTAGCGGCAAGGGGTACTTGTTCTTGACTGTCACCTTGTTTAGTGCACGGTAGTTGATTACAAGGCAAAGAGACCCATTGTTCTTGGCTACAAAGAAGACTGCAGCTCCATATGGTGAGAGGGAGGGGTGGATGAAATCCTTGTAAAGCGCATCCACAAGGTATCAACAAAGAGTTTTGTCCTCCTTGTGCATCAAACAATAGAGAGGTTGTGCCTTGGGCAGCAACCCTTGTAACTGGACAGCATGTTGTATTTATCTTGGAGGGGGCAATTGTTCTAGATTTTTGCTGAAAACGTCCTTGTACTCCTCAAAAATTGATACCAGTGCTGGTGGAGATGATGTGTCTGAGGAGGGGGTGTCATGGGTTCAGAGCAGATAAATTCCACTGAACACTGGTCAAAGTCCAGTCTCCCCCCTTTGAAATCATAGGAGCCTGTCTCTGTGAGTTGTACTGTTGCAACTGAACCAATTAGAGTTCAGTATTTTATTGGGGAAGACAACAGTCCAATAGAAAGTACAAGAATAAGAATAAGATGGTGTTTATTGGTTGTTAATGTGACTAATACACCATATGGGGAAAGCCACATGGCCATCAGGGGGTGGCACAATGGCAGGTTCCATGTAAGGTTTGAAGCCAGGGAATAACTTGTGTGGGGGTCAGCAAAGTCAAATTAGTAGTGCTTCTAATTAGGATAAAGTGCCTGCAATTTGATATTGCCATCTGATTTGTCCATGCTGTTAGATACGTCATGGGGCAAGTAATTGAGCGCCCCTGTGTATTGTGAGATATGTTGGTAGGCAAGAGGGGTATCTCAGTTGCAACACCACCCTATGTAAAGTTTTTCAACTGCACATTCCCTGCAGTTGGTCCCAAGATCCCAAAACTCCTCCAGTACATCTGTGAAGTTGATTGGGGTTTCACCTTTGTTTGCACAGCTGTAAGCTGGAATATTATCCTGTGTGAATTGAGCACTATTAGTACCTGTACCATTTATTTTTTTCAAGTTCAAAGGTAGAGGTGTAATAACGTAGTTTATTGGGAATCCTCTGGCCTGAGGCTTACAAGAAGTGTAATTTGGGATGTAAAAGGTTGTTTGTGCAGTGCCCAGGAATGGTGTTATATATACTATTCTGGGTGTATGTCTGTTGTCCTCTATCTAGCCAGGGTCTCTAGTCTCTGCTGTGATCCTAATCAGCTGACTTACAAGGACCTGATTGGCTGTAATAGAGGATATGATGTTATTGCCAGAGGCAGACCTGGCCTCTGGTGTGAAGCTGGCCTCATGGTGTATGCTGGTTGGTTACACCACAGAATCATGTGGTGGTCTTCTGACCATTTTTCCTCCATTTAACTCTTTTTTGCTAAAATAGCTATGATTTTCCTTAATGGAAGGGCACATCTTCTGAGTGAAGGAGTGGCAAGCACTCTATCTGAACCTTTGGCCTACTAAAGGAGAAACACTTGGGATTAGATGACAGAATTAATGAGGATTTTGCTGGCAGATAACAGGTCAGATTTAATAGCAGATAATCCTTGATTTGGTTTAATGATTTGGATTGTGAGTTAGATTATGGATTTACTGCTAGCAAATGTCCCTTGTTACCACCATTAGTGGCATGGGGTGAGCAGTGTTCACTTATGTGAAGTCTTGTGGCAATCATGCTTAAGGGGATGAGGAATAATAAACATGATTGTGTATTAGTGTTGATTTGTTGGTGGGGATTGGTGGCCGTATTATCTACTAGCAATAAATAACAATTAACAGTATTTAACAGCATCAAATTATGGCACTAGTATTGATTAGTAGTTGTCACAAGTGACAAACTCTTGTTAAAAATGCTCACAGAAGAATCTCAGCTAAGGGATTCAAACCCTGACACCCTGCGGGCTGCCAGCGTTTTTTTGGGCTCAAACTGGAGCCAAATTCGAAATTGGTGAAACTCCTGAGGCCTACCAACCAAGAGTTACCTGCGCCATTTCTTCACCTGCAAAAGGATCCTGTTAGTCTCACTAATCAGCAGGCGGGCCTAGCTATAGAACCTGGAATAACTTGGGCCACCACAGAAGAGGAAACAAAGAAACTTCCTATAGAACTCAGGCCGCCCAGAGATGACCAACCCCACAACCCGACAAGGAATTTGAGTCTTCTCATTTTGACCCAGCAATAAGAGATCCACTGTTAAAGATTCCACTGAGGGTTTTAAAACCCTGGTAGATGATACCACCCAAACTGAGGGGGTTTGCAAAAGTTTTCTCATAGCAGATGGGCATACTTATACCCTGGGCCACCAGGAAGTTGCACATGCCATTCTTGCAATAAAGTGACATAAACCTTTGGTTCAACCAGGTTATTCCATATTTTATTTTAGTTCTATTCCACTTTCAGAACAACCTCTGCAGCCTTGTTCCTCACGTCTAACAACCCCAAGAAACCGCGGACCGTCCACCTGAACTATATTGTCCACCAGGAGCACCCTTTGGCCCAGTACATTTCACGGAATATCTTCCCAACCCAGCATATTCAGAGTTCACTCTAGAAGAAAACCTAATCTATAATCCTGAGGCAAGAACTCAAGAGACTGAGATTATTGGCAGAGAAAGAGCCTGGATTACTGTGCCCCCACTGTTATTCTGAGATAAATATAACTACCTACCAGCCTACCAAGTTCCAATGACCCCGTCCCTTACCCTGCGGCCCAACTGCCTTCAGGAATCTGTGGCTGCCAGTGAGTCCACTTCAACACAGCTATTCAGAGTGATGTACATCATCCTTACTGGGCTTGTGGATTCCATGGTCTCCTCCAACGGGCCCTGGGCCATCCTTGGTAAATCTTTATCCTATATTGTAAAGTTATCTCCTATCCTATGGTAGGCCCTACCCTCTGGGCCTGTGAGCTGTCTGCCTGCAAGTTCTCAGGAACCCCCCCCACAAGATGGATCTTTGACAGTAGTGAATAGGTGGCAAGAGAGATTTACCGGCAGTAAAACATCTAATGTAACTTATCAATCTTATCTTTTTGCCTTTGGTGTGGTAAAACAAACCATTGTGGGTGGCATTTACCAAACCATTGGTATGGCTGACCATCATTGATAGTCAAGAATCCATGGCTTCACAGCAGTACACAGGGTTGTATACCAAGGACATCCTCCAGTTATGGTGTTTTTTTTGTTCTGATGGTGGCGACCTTGGTGTGTTTCATGGACAGCTCTGGGACTCTGGGGTTAATACTAGCCGCTCTTCTAGTCTGGCTGCCTTGGGTTTGTTGCGGCGCCTATGTAGCTTGAGTTTCATCACCTGCATTGGAGCTACTTCAACCCTCTACTTCCTGGGCTACAGCACTCTGTTTTTGATCCATAGGGACGTCCAAATTTGCAGCATAATTCTTTGGCTCCTTGACTATGCTGTTGTGATGTGTCCATTTGGATATAAAAATAAAATAACTCTGAATATATGATTTATTTATTTTATTTTTATTTTTCTAGTACTGTAGCATAAACACTTGTATTCACTACCATTTATCTCACATTAGGTTTTTAATTTTCCATATCAATTATTTTTAGACATAAATGTGCACTTCTAGCCATTCATATGGATAAATATGATTTTTTTGATAATTTAAATCCAAACACAGGCACTAAGAATATTTATTTCTATTTTTTGTTCTAGATTAAATATTCTAATTGGGATTAACTGGTATCATATTATAGATTCATTGATTTGTTTTTGAATTTGGTATTTGATATTTTGCTGTCTGTTTTGGTTGCTATTAGGGTTTGTTGTTGGGTCAAGTCTTTCACTTTATTCACTGAGTTCATTTTGTTCTTAAAAATCATAGTAAATATAGTGGCTTTGTTTTGTGACTGAAGCTCATTATTTTACAGTTCTTGGCATTCTTGTTGTTGAACCATCATATATTTGTTCCCAGTTCAAATAATTTGCTGTGTTCTGGACATTTTTTGCCAAATAGCGCACATTTCTGTGCAACTAGCTTACATTTCTATCTAAAAGGTTGAATCTTGTTGTGTGCCTGGATCCATTTTTTCTGAGCTAGCCAATTTTTTTTTATCTCAACAGGTTTCAAAACTGCTGTAGCATCTTTAAAGATTCTGTTTTTGGGATAGCTTATTGCACCAAACATTAAATCAAAGATTTTGTGTACTCTAATTTTGCACTTTCAATCTCCCCTATTTTAAAAAGATAAATAACATCTATTGTAGCAACCACTCTAAATTAAGGTAGATTTTAAATTCCCTCAACTTTGGCACTTCAAACTTGGGGTTTTGATTCTAGCTACTAATAAAGACGTTTAAAAAATCAACTCTTAGAAAATTATTAAAATATCTTGGGGGAACTCTTTATCAAAAAGAGTGCAATGATCAAAAATCCTTTGCTTTGGAGATTTTTATCTCAAGGATTAAGTTTCAGGCACTTGCCTTGGAAAATGCCCTTTGCTACAGAAGGAAGGATCTTTATCAGCCCCTTCTTATCTGTAATCCTTTATAAAGCCTGAGCCCTTTTTATCATCCTTGTTGAATTGTCTATACATGGCTCATTGATGATATCAAACACTGGCAGAATCTTATGAGCTAGGCTGGATAAATTTGAGCCTGGGGCATTATACTTCTGGATATACCAACTAATCAAGTGCTACTGTGTTTCAACCAAGATTTCATCCTTGCCTACAAAAATATCTCACAATACATAGGGGGCGCCCAAGACTTGTCCCATGACCTATCTAACAGCATGAATCAGCCTGAAGGTGAGGTCAAATTGCAGGCACTTTCTCATAATTAGGAGCACTGCTAATTTGACTTTGCTGACCCCCACACAAGTTATTCCCTGGCTTCAAACCTTACATGGAACCTGCCATTGTGCCACCCCCTGATGGCCATGTGGCTTTTCCCATATGGTATATTAGCCACAGTAACAACCAATAAACACCATCTTATTCTTATTATTGTCCTTTCTATTGGACTGCTGTCTTCCCCAATCAAATACTGAACTATTATAAGTTCAGTTGCAACAGTGATAGCAGCAGTAGATTAATGTCCTACCTATAAGAAAATTCTCCCAAGAAAGAACAGAGTACAGGCTGTATGGCTACTCCACACCAGAAAACCTTGCTCCCTATCCCTGATGGGGACATCCCCAAGGGATATATTGTATATTAAGACCAGTTAGTACTCACCAGTGTCTATAACCAACTCTTCCTGGGACAATAAAACACTAGTGTCACACTGCTGCAGTTGGACCTATCTTAACAGATGCTGAATCTAGAACTAGAGTCTTTTGCGGGTGGCGTGGAGGGGGCCAATATTGTCAGTTAGCTTTACTCCATGGAAACCCGCCTCCATATTTGTAAAGTAACAGAACCCATGTGGGTTACCACCGCACCTGAGCACCTCATGGGGCCTGCTGCAGTGTGGTCTACCAACTGGGCAAGCTAAGAGCTAGATTTCACGTGGGTGTCATTCAGGGATGCCTCAAAATCCCGCTATAGTGAAAGCTTTTCACCCATTGTGGTGGGAACTCCTCTCCTGGACATTAAACAGACAGGGTCTGTCCCCAAATACCTTACTGCCACCCCAGAAGCCGTCACCAACAGGAATGCCATGAACCTCACTTTAATAGTCAATGAGCTCAAACCCCATATCTGCAAGTGGGTTCCTATGGGCTGTTGTACCTCTATTGACAACTTCTAGAAGGCCATTGTGGAGACTAATAACCAAGATTCAATGGGCTTCCACAGATCTAACAACGTGCCACCTCAATCTTGTACCGCACTTGGTAGTGCCCACAATCAGGTGGGCCGCTGCCAGCCCCACCAGCAGGAAAATGGGGTTAAGTGCCTGCAAGGGGGAACTCAAACTAGCGTGAATTGAGGACCAGGGAAAAGCCTGGGGGTTGTAGATACAAGAGGTCCTACAATCCCACTTGACCCTCACTCTCAATCCCTTTTTGCAAAGAATCCCTGCAACTTAAGTGTACACAAAGTTGAAACCCTTGATGTCTTCCAAGTTTACAGCAACAACCCTGTTTTCCAAGCAAGCCACTCTCTAAATAAAGTAACCCGCTTGGCCTACCCCTTTTGTTTCTGTGAGAACACCCACAAAATTTTGGTAGGCAATAGGGCCAATCACACCATGGTCAACCAGGAGTTTGCAGATTCTCAACAACTAGACCAAGTGCCTAGTCAATTCAAAGCGGTACGGGTAGCTGACTCTCGCAAAGTGGCAATTATCCATGAGACAGTACCCTTCTCTTTGAAAATGGGGAACATCCAGGTCAAGCTCTCTGGGCCAATCATGGCAGGGCTCAGCCACAACATAATTACTGGCCTTGACTGGCTTTGTCACAACCTTCCCTACATTGACTGGGATACATCTGTAATTACTCTCAATAGAAATGGGGTGGTTTTCCAGATATATCCTGTTAAAACGAGCAAGTTACTTCACAACACTGCATTTTTCAGAATAACATAGACAGGCTTGTATGATTTCAAGGGGGTAAACTAGACTTTAACCAATGCTCAGTCAAGTTTATCCACACTGAACCCTCTGCGGCCCCTCCCTTGACCACTTCACCCCCACCAGCACTTGCCACACTCCTCAAGGAGTATAAGGACGTTTTCAGTGAAACACTGGACCAACTATCTCCTCCCCAGAGGATCCAGCATGCTTTGCAACTACAAGGGTTGCTCCCTAAGACACGTCCCCTATATTGTTTTACACCAAAAGAAGATGTGACCCTCTGCCAGCACCTTGTGGACTCACTCAACAAGGGCTTCATCTGCCCCTTGCTCTCCCCATATGGGGCTGCTGTCTTCTTTTTAGCCAAGAAGGACAGGTCCCTTTGCCTGGTCAAAGACTACCGCACCTTGAATGAGGTGACCATTAAAAATAAGTACCCCTGCTGTTGATTGAAAACCTGTTTGACACACTTGCGGGTGCAAAGGTCTTTAGCAAGATTGATCTCACTGCAGGGTACAACCAGGTCCGCATTGCACCAGGGTATGAGGCAAAAACTGCCTTCTGCACACGCTACGGGTTGTTTGAGTGTTGGGTCATGAACTTCAGGATGACCAAAGCTACTTCCACCTTTGCCATGTTGATGAACAAAGCATTTGAGGATTTGATTGGGAAATGTGTTATTGTGTACCTTGACAAAATTATTGTCTTCAGTCAAGATCAAACCACACACCTCTGTTCTGTCCTTGACACTGTGAAGAATTGTTGACCAGGGATTGTGACAAGCTTAATTCATTAGGTGGCCATTGGTAATCAACCAGGGCCAATCAATTACCCTTTTGGAAATTAGTGTCAACTTATCATATAATTAAATGCATGATTGGTGGCCCATGGTGTTGTTGCCAAGGGTTAATCACACCATGCTGCCGCCACCTTAAATAATAAGCGCCACTGTCAGGGACCCATTTGGCAGGGAACAAGTTCCCTAATTGGTGGGCCAAGGCCCAGAAGTTAAAGCCTGCTATTACCAAGCCAATAGGAACAGTGACCATTACAAGGTGTCCTAGGTGTCCCAGGTACGCAAATCTTCCAAATATAGAACTGAACCAACCAAGTAAGTAGTCCCCCACCACATACGTCAAGAGATAGAAGGAGGCATAAGGTCTAACCAGAGCAGGTTCAACAGGAGGCAGAAAGAACAAACAACCATATTGGGATTTAAGTCCCCAGTGGCCAGAGGGGTACTTGAATCATCTGTGGACAAAAGATTCCTTTTGATGGGCGTCATCTGGTGAGGAGTTGTACCAGTCAGTTGTAGGTGTTAGGTTTTCCAAGGCTGGTACCACTGGCAAGAAGGAAGCTAGAAACCATAACAGGAAATAAATTCCTCTAATGGCTTCAAAAAATAGTTATCAGAAGGTGAATGAGTAGCAGGTATAGGATAAAGTCTTTATTGTTGGAACAAAGAGAAATGATGAGAATAGCTCACTTAAATACCCTCAAAATGAAGGCTGGGACATTTAAGTGGTATTTTAGAGAATAAAAGGGATTTTCATGAACTTGTGATCAAAGTAATACCTTTTTTCAAACACTGATGAAAGTAGAGCTTAATAATTTGAATGGTTAAAAGATTGAAACAGTGGATTTAAGGATAAGCCATAATGCTGTTCATAATTAAGCGGAGTGTGGCAAGGTAATCACTTAAAACTAAGTACAAAGCTTTTCTCAAATATAGGCTCATGTGATTCAAGAGCGGCAAGGAAGACAGCTGCAGCCAATCAAGACACAAGTGGTAAGTGACATTGTTAAGTGTATTATTAACCTTTTCAAAACCTGATTTGAAGGCCAGAGCAAAAGTTGAAAGAATAGGATCCACATAAATAGGTAACATAAGTTGAATAGTTGATTCCCTATTAACACTGGGCCCTTCTTTAGGGTTCTGAGTTTGATTCCTGTTGAACTCCTTGTCCAAATACAAACTGGCCCCAAATACCTTGTTGTTGTGTTTTTTTGAGAAAATATTCTTGCAAAGGTTGTCAATAAGATTAATGTAGTCATGGAAAGAATCCCTGACAGCCACAGTGCCAGCATTAATTATTCTTGAAGCCAGAGCGCCAGGACACCAGCACAATTAGTTGCAAGCCCCACAGTACTACAATAATTAACACTGAAGCACCAGGACGCCAACACAATTAATTGCAAGCGCCAGAGCGCCGCAATATTAAAACTGAAGCACCAGCTTTGGGAGGAAATAACAACAATGTACCAGGGTTGATTCAAATGACCAATTTGACTCCTTGTTAGAACTAGATATAGAAGTGATTGTATATCTTAAAAAGGACCACTGATTAATGTGCTAGCAGAGGATGTCCTTGTGCTAGGCATTGCAGGATTGTGCCCTAAAATAGAAGGTTGTCCCTTTTTCTGCCAACCCAACTATCAGGGAATTTTTCCCTGACTACATTAATGGTATAGGGACCTTTGTGACAAACACCAAAACAAAGAAAGCCTGCAATCAATTAATTGACACTAAGAATAATTATGGGGTTTAACCCAGACAGGGATCAAACCCAAAACCCTAAGGACAATGCAACGGTTAGTTCAATGAAGATGGTTTGGATTAAATTACCTATTTATAACAAATGTATTCATTCAAAAATGAATTCTAACTTTGGCTTTGCTTCTGTAAACGTTAATAAGCCACAGGGAGACGTCACTTACCGCTCAAAAGATGATTGGCTGCATCTATCTTGGTTTTTGCTCTTGAAACAACTCTTAACACCTCAGTGTCAAGCGCTGTATTTGATCTGCCCGCTTAAATCCATTATCTACTGCTTTATTGTACCTCAACTTGTGACTTTTCCTACATGTTACTTGTCCAACTATATAATTTTATATAGTATCCTGCCATTTATGGATGCACATTTGAAACAGGTATTAATGTCAGTCTTGAAATCATTGAAATTCCATGGAAAATCTTCTCATTTCCCATGATCCTCTTATTTTTCTCCAGCCTCAACTTTGATGGTGTTTAAGTGAGCCAAACTTTCTATTATTTCTTGTTCCAACAATAAAGATTTATCCTACAACTTGCTACTCCTTCTTTTCTGATAAACACATTTTTGAAGCCATGAGAGGAATTCTATTCCTATCCTGGTTTCTAGCTTACTTCTTGCCAGTGGTATTGGCATTGGAAAACCCAACACCTACAACTGACTGGTAAAACTCCTCTCCACATGACGCCCACCAAAAGGAATCCCTTGCCAATGGATAGTTCAAATACCCTTCTGGACACTGGGGATGCAAGTTCCAATATGGTCATTTGTTTACTACACCTCCTGCTGAACCTACCCTGGTTAGACCTTATGCCTTCTTTTACCTCTTGACGTACTTGGTGGGTTACTATCTACTTGGTTGTTTCAGTTCTATGTTTGGAAGATTTGCTTACCTAGGGCACCTTGGACATCTTGCAGTGGTCATGGTTCATATTGGCTTGGTAATTGCAGGTTTGAATGTGGGGGCTTTGGCCCATCAGCTAGGGAGCTTATTCCCTTTCAAGTGGGTCCCTGACACCAACTGAGACTCTACAGTGCGCTGGAATGTCCTATAAGACATTGCCAGTGACTGGTGATTAATAGTATGAGAATACCCCTATATAAGGTGTTGGCAGTAAACACCAAGGGGCAGAGTTTTTCTACCTACTTGTATAGGACCCAATAAAGTTAATTGTTACAAATTAAGTTGATCAATGTCTTTGGAATCTTCACATTCAAAGGCATATAGTGAGTGTGTGCCCCTGCCTCTTAATTCTTCTGTTGAATCTTCCAGTGTACACCAATTTTCAACAGACACCCTTTGGAAAAATCAGCTAAAAGCTAAATCTTTTAAATGCAAATTCCTTAAGTCAGAGCTATTGTTCCTTGGGCACACCATCTCTGCCCAAGTAATAAAGCACAACCCTACCAAAATCAAGGCAATCACTAGCATGCCACCACCCACCTATGTGGACCAGGTGTGTACATTCTTAAGCATGGTAGCCTGTGTGCGCAAGTTTTTTCCCAATTGTGGGAAACTAATTGCACCCCTCACTGAGCTCCTAAACACCAAACAGCGCTTCCATTGGACCCCTGCCAGGGATCAAGCCTTCAAGATGTTCTAGTAAAGACTTACAACTGTGCCTGTACTGCAATTCCCCAATTGGAACCGCTAGTACAAACTTGATACTGATGCCTCTGACAGAGCCATATGAGGTGTGCTACAGGTAGAAACTGACAAGGGCGTCTTACTCCCCATGGCATACAAATCCAGGAAGCTCACCAACTCAGAACAACATTATCTCATACATGATAAAGAGCTAGTGGCAATTGTGCACTGCGTTGAGAAATGATGTTGTTACCTGGAAGGGGATACCTTTCCACCCCATGTCCTGACAGATCACAAGTCACTTCATTACTTTAACATGCAGTCCCACTTGAAACGCCGCCAAACAGGCTGGGTCAAGTGTCTATCCCCCTACCAGTTGCGCACTGAGTCAAAGCCTGGGAAGGAACTTGTCACAGCTGATGCTCTCTCACAGATCTATGTAGCGTCTATCACCAGGGACAATGACTTGGATCCAGATTGGTCAATCCTTTACCTCTGTCCTGAAGTAACTTGTTACAAAGGCCTTAACTCGGTAACCATCTCCAAGCTAAAGGACAACAAAAGTCAGTTCATCACCAATGCTGGCAACGTCTGCCGCCAGGCAGAGACAGGTGAAAAGACGCCCTAAATTCCCACTACACAATCAGGCAACACAATATTACATTATCACCGCACCTTGGGTCACATCAGAGGATGTAACCTCTTTGAGATCATGAAAAAAAGGTTTGGTGGCCGTGTATGCGCCAAGACATCTTGGAACTCCTCAAAACATGTGTGTTGTTTGAAAAGAATATGTCCAAACCTTCACCCCCAAGTCTGTCCTGCCCATTAAGGCCATGGAACCCTTCAAGCAGTGGACCATCAATATTGTTGGGCCCCTCCCTGAAGACAGACTGGGGAAGAAGTACATCATAGCAGCCATTGATTACTTTACCTGTTGGCCAGTATCATGGGCAACCACTAACCACACTGCCACCATCATCACCTGCTTCATTGGCAAGGAAATTGTGGCCTGCTTTGGGCAACCCAAACATTTTATCACAGATGGTGAACCCAAACTTGCAGGGCACGTCATGAAGTTGTACTGCACCAAGAATACCCTTCAAAGAATAGCCTTGGCTCCCTACCATTCCCAAGCCAATGGATGTGTAGAGCGCTTAAATGGTTCACTAGTCCAACTGATTGCCAAGCTCTCACAGGAGCACCCTAATACTGTGTGGACTGAACACCTGTCCACCACTCTACTTATCTTACAAGCAAGGATTAACATGGGCACCGGGTTCAGCCCCAGCACCTTGGCCTTTGAAACCCCTGACAGCTTGACGGGGGTAGAACAAGGGAAATTACAATCCACAGTTCTTGGGAAGCCTTCTTTGTTGACTAATCCCTCCCTGAGCCAGTGACGTGCCAAAGCCCAAGACATTAAACACAAGCAAATTGAGGGGGGGGGGACAAAACACCTTGAGGCCAGATATGCCGTAGGTGACCCTGTCTATGCCCTCAACCCTAAATTTGGCCAAATTAGAACCCAACCACCTGGGGCCCTTCAAGATAGCCACGGTCTATGACAACCACACCTATTGACTTGAGGATGCCCAAGGAAACACCAAAAAGCTCCACCACAATTGCTTGCACCCCTGCCACACCAACCCCACACAAAAATTGTTTTTGCAGATCTTCCCAGATCTTCTGTAGACTCCAATCCTGGTGTCTGACAATAAGCAGGGGGCTAGGGGGGTGTTGCAACCAAGTTTTCCCCCTTGCCTGCCAATGTATCTTACAATACACAGGGGGCACTCAATGAGTTACCCCTTGATGTATCTAACAACATGGACTAATCTGATGGCAATATCAAACTACAGGCACTTTCTCCTAATTAGGAGCGCTACCAATTTGCCCTGCTGATCCCCCCACAAGTTATTCCTTGGCTTTGAACCCTACATGGAACATGCCACTATGCCACCTCTTTGTGGCCTTGTGGCTTTCCCCTGTATAGTATATTAATCACAATATTCTACAATAAACAATACCTTATTCTATTCATTCTTGTCCTTTCTATTGGACTGTTGTCTTCCCCAATTCAAATACTGAACTCTCATTGGTTCAGTTGCAACATATGAGCATTTTACTTAGTAAAAGTTAAGCCCCAAATAGTTTTTTAGGGTGATATGATCAAGTAAAATCCAAAAATAAAATAAAAAGTAATACACAGTAATTAAACAATTCAATAAAAATACACTTTAAAAATAATTTACTATGAAATTAACTATTTTACTATAAAATCATTTTATTTATCATATAAAAAGGCTTGAATTGTTTTTCAAAAGAAAGCTTAATAATAAATTAGTTTATTTAATAAAAAATAAAGTAAAACACTTATTTTTAAAATAGTTGACATAACAGCAACCCAAAGTTACATATACTTAAGTACTAAAACAACTATTTAAGCTAAATAATTCAGGCTCTAACATAAAATCTTTATATAAAAACCTATTTATTCTTTCTAACTTTAAATTTAAGTTATCTATTTAATTAATCTAATTATTTTTAATATTAAAATCATATAATACAATATCAAAAAGATCCAAAAATGTTATTATAAACTAAGTTGAAGGTTTGCTGCAAGAGAGCAGAGTAGCAATATTGCTTATCTGCTCCCCAAACTCAGATAGCTTGTACTTATTCTTGACAGCTGTCTTGATTTTCTCTTTGTAAATGATATCCTTACACTGCCTTTTCTTCTTTGGAGCCATTACTTGCATATCTCAAAGGGAGGAGACAATCTTCCCCAGTTCAGTCTTAAGGTGCTCAAAGAAGGTGTTGTATCTGGGATTCACACCAAAGGAGGACTTTAGATGTTTATGCCAGTTTTATAGGATAGATGTTAACTTCATTTAATCCTTGATAACAGTCTGATAGTAATTCCAGCTGGCCTTTGCTGCTGGCTTACAACACCCACTGACCACCTTGCGCCCCACCCACTGTGGCTCATAGTAGTCAAAGAAGGGTTGGAACTCAGATTCATGGCTTAAAGTGTAAGGATCACTGCAGAGAAGCTCAAACCCTTGAAAAAGATGCTCAGGATTAATAAATACCAGAGCAACAAACTTCTGGGTCATAAATTTATATTTACTAGTTGTATTCTGTTGTGTGAGAGAGAGATGAGAAGGGTCTTGCCTTTAAGGCGTCTATTGATAGCCTGCTGGTAATGAAAGAAGCATCCTTGTATCTCACCATTGAAAGATTTTACACAGGCCTTGTACTGGGCTGTCTCATAGTTCATAATAATAATCTTGGGGCCAAGGCTCTGTAATTTTAATTTTCTTTGGAAGCTAGGTTGACCTCATTTTTATCAGCATCATCAGGATTGGCCCTTGTTGACGGACCAGGATTATTTCCTGCCTCACTGAGAATAGCTTAAAGACCCTTCTGTAGAATCTTGAATGCTCTTATTTATACTTCTATGAGACTCCAGGAAGAAGAAAACAGGCAAAGATGAGGACTTTATTATCAAGCTGGGCATTCATCACTCACAGCTGATAGAATAACTTGGGACATGGTGCAAATGTCCCATCACAGAGCCAAGTCTCAGTAGAGCGCAGTTGTTTATGATTATTATAGATGTCTAAAAATTGATGCTATCTTTTTAATCAGGCCCATCATCATAGATAAGTAAATGTTCATTGTCTTGGGCTATCTGCAACTCAGGATTAAGGGCCAGGTCCTTTAGTTGGGATGCACTTTTTCTAATTGGGTTTACTCTTGGTGCCCATCACAGATATACTTAACAAGTTGTTCACAATCAGGGACTTTTTAAGGCTCTCTTTGCTCAAGTTCTTGGTGGCCTTTACTGTCAGGTTAGTGCCCCTCATATCTTTTGATATTGGGATCCTTTTGAGTAGATACCACTTGAGCAGCTTCTCAATCAAAGTGATGGGAGACACGCAGGTATGTTCCCCTTTTTCAAGGTAGCTTTATCCCACTCTTGGGTGTTTAGGTGTGCAGGGTGGTTACTGTCTTCACATGTGAAATGTTTGCTCTTGATTTGCTGCTTTCAATTGTTGCAGCTAAACACATAGCCACCACTGACTATGCTTGGGCCACCGTTGACCATTATCACTGAAAATATTTTGGGGATCTCCCTGGAATCTTGAAGGAGCCCTTAAAATTGCAAGTATTGTGGGCTTTTATTACATCCCATGGCCCAGGAGGAGCGTGTTAGAAACCAGGAAAGCACTCATGTTAATCATCATTCTCATGTTCACCAGGAGAGGGCTCATGAGAGGACTTAAAGCTTGCCTTTATTTTCTTCTTGTTGCTAGGATCTTTATCTCTCTCAGACGCATACCAGCAATGAGAGATAAGCCCATCATCAGAGCCCTCCTCAGAAGCTGCAGGTGTGGGATTTTCTTTTTTTCTTATCTTTTTAGGTCATATCTTAAGCGCTTTCCTTGTAGAAGGAGAAGCCTTAGGCTTAAAAGTGTCCTTGGCAGCTTTTTATTAGGCTGTTTCTTATTGGGATTGAATTTATATGATTTATCCTATAAAGTAAGAGGGGTTATATAAAGGACTGTGGGTAAAGTATATAAAAACAAAAGTTAGAGATGAAAAGTATCAAGTTATGGAGGATCCTTATATAAAACAGGCAAAAAGACCTTCAATAATTATATGATATGGGGTATTGAGGCTTTCAATTAAGAAAAAGCTGGCAAACCTGCATTCAAATGTTTAGTGTTAACAATCCAAGTGTTTAAATAGAGCAAAATCATGTAATTAGCCATCTAGCCTAAAATTTGTCAAAATTATGACTGTCAACTTGTAGACAGTCAGCATTATTGAGGTAAATCACTATTTAAAAAACATATCAATCTTAATTAAATTAAGATCAGGTTCAAAATTAGACTGAAATTATGATATTTGGGGTTTGGGCTATGTCATAACATCTTCAATTACTCCCTCTCAGGAAATGAATTCCCCAAGTGACTCGCCAAATTATTCCCCAACTAATCATTAAGTTGGTGGCACTACTATCATTCAGCCATCCATCACGGGAATCAAACATTCCGGATCTTAAGTGGAACACAGCCTGAATAAGCCTTGTGACTTAAGAGGAACATTACTCAAATAAGCCCCATGACTTCCATGATGTACATGGACAGTATGTGGCTTTTCATGATACTATATAATACTCTAAACTCATATCAAATAAATTATCATTCTCTTCTTAATTTTCCCCTTTATCTTGTTTATTATACTTCCCAGAAGTATAAACACAACAGCTATAATAAAGTTATATTCATATAAATTTAAAAACCAAGTACTACATATTGTAAGTAGTAGTTTTATTATTATTATGTGAAGTTTTGGGGCTCTAAGCATACCATTATGCAAGATAAAAATGTTAAATCATGTTTTTTTATTAAACCAGTGAAGGTGTCATCTTTGCTGTTGTTGGTCTTCTTTTATAATGAAGCCACTACTGTGAATTCAGAACCTGAACGTAAAAATGCGGGATTGTCAAATCCTTGGTCCAAATTTTGAATCACTTTTGCAGGAAACTCAGCCGAGTGAAAAATAAAATATTTAATAAAATCAAACATTTAATTTGGCTTTTTTGATTTATTTAAATTGGCAAATTTCAAATTTCTTGAGCAGATAACTCAATCAACAAAGGATAAAACTCAGCAAACAAATGCAGGATACATGAATCAGAAATTTGGGATTCTAATGTACAATTTGAGATTTTCTGTATGTCAAACAAATCATAGACATCATGCAAAACTTAAAAAATCTGAAATTGCGGGATTGTCAAATCCAAGAACCAAATTTCAAATCAAAAATGAGGTGAATTTGAAATAAATATAATTTATGGGTGTCTCAAAAAGGATGATAAAGAATCTAGAGTGGATTTGTGCTAATTCTTTTAGGAATCATAGGGATTCTCAAAAAGCACCCTATTTCATTTTAGGACGGCTAAAATTTAGGCACTTGATTACAGTTAATTTTAAAAAATGCTAATGATAAAGTAGAATTATATATTGCAATCTATATTATCATGCTGTCTTTTTCTTGATGTGTTTATAGTTCATTTGCTGTTGATAATGTTCTTGCATTTAATTGGATAGTTTCACCTCCAATTGCCTTAGCAATAGGAAATCAAGTTGCTTTCCTGAGACCAGATGTGGTTGCAGAGGCAACTTGATTTCCTATTGCCAAGGCAACTGGAGGTGAAACTATCCAATTAAACGCAATCACACTATCAACAGCAAATGAACTATCAACACATCAAGGAAAAGACAACATGTTAAGATAGATTATAATATATAATTCTACTTTATTATTACCGCTTTTTAAAATCTACTGTAATCAAGTATCCTTAATAGTAATGCATGAATACATAGTTAGTAAACTGATGGTTTATCTTTTCCCCTCCTTTCTTCCTTGAAAATAAGTTTGTTTGGCCCCTGGCTACACTGGGGGCCAAAAAACTTTTAAAAAAATTCTGCGTCATCAGGAGGGTAGCTCATATATTGTTATATGGTTTTGTGGTCGCTATATTAGTGATTTAGAGTGCAGAATATTGTATCATTTCCAGTTTAGACAATTTTAAATTTCACTTAATTTCATGTCTAAACATGGTTGTTGAGATTGGATTTTTCATTTGATTTTATCCAGAGTGGAGATTCTTGATTTGGGTTGATTTGTCCCAATTAATTACTGTACATTCAATTTGGATTCCAGTTCTGGCAATTATTATTTGAGTTTACTAGTGGCATTCAAAAGTGATTTGAAATTCAGTTCTTGGATTTGACAATCCCGAAATTTCAAAAAACTTAGTAAACTTAATGAAAATGGTTGATGGATTTGAACACTTCAAATCTGATTCCAGTTAATTCATTTTGTCCATTAGAAATATGCAGTTTGACTTGAACTTTGCAAAGTGTCTATGAGTCCCTCATTTTCAAATATTCAAATAAAAGCACAAATAATTCAATTTAATTAAAAAAAGGCCATCTTGCAAAAGCAATTCAAAATTTGGACCAAGGATTTGACAATCCTGCATTTTTACGTTCAGGTTCTGAATTTACAGTATTAAGTCTTGCCTAAATTATGTTATTGTGCTTGCTTAACTTATTCTCCTTGTCTCACTTTTGCCTGAATGCTGGTTTTCCTTTGTGTTAACATCAAATGATACAGTAGTTTTCAAACCTGTTGAGATAAACGTATATTAGTCAGTTTAGAAGGCATGAACCCAGTCTATAAAAAAATCAAAGTGGATCCAAATCTACTGTAATTTAGTATGAATTTCTTGATTCTTGATTTTGTTTTTAGACTGAGTTCATGCCTTCTAAACTGAATGATATATGCTTATCTCAACTGGTTTGAAAACTACTGTACTATATAAATTCTAGTTTTAACCTATAAAATCTAGCTCAATTCAATATTTAGGGGTTATGTCAGGGATCCATCCCATGAGGGGTTCCTGAGAACTTGCAGGCAGACAGCTCACAGGCTTGGAGGGTAGGGCTATCATAGGACAGGAGCTAACTTTACAATATAGGATACAGATTTACCAAGGATGGCCCAGGGCCTGTTGAAGGAGACCATAGAATCCACAAGCCCAGTAAGGGTGATGTATATCACTCCAAATAGTTGTGTTGAAGTGAACTTATTGGCAGCCACAGATTTCTGCAGGCAGTTGGTCCGCAGGGTGAGGGACAGGGACATTGGAACTTGGTAGGCTGGCAGGTAGTTATATTTATATCAGAATAATAGTGGTGGCATGGTGATCCAGGCTCCTTCTCTGCCAATAATCTCAGTCTTCCAAGTTCTGGCTTCAGGGTCGTAAATCAGAATTTCTTCTAGAGTAAACTCTGAATATGCCAGGTTGAAAGAATATTTTGTGAAATGTACTGGGCCAAAGGGTGCTCTTGGTGGACAATATAGTTCAGGCGGACGGTCCGCGGTTTCTTAGGATTGATAAACGTGAGAGACAAGGCCGCAAAAGTTAGTCTGCAAATGGAATAGAGCTAAAATTAAACATGGCATGACCTGGTTGAAACAAAGGTTCATATCACTTTATTGCAGGAATGGCAATGAGCAACTTCCTGACGGCCCAGGGTATAAGTATGCCCATCAGCCATAGGAAAACTTTTGCATTTCCCCTTGGGCCTGGTAATACTGTCTACCAGAGTTTATCAACCCTTGGTGGCATCCTGCACAGGGAATCTCTCATTGGCTGGATCAAAGTGAGAAAACTCAAATTCCCTTTTCAAGTTGCAGGATTGGTCATCCTTGGGCGGCCCGCATTCCACAGGAAGTTTCTTATATTTCTTAGCCGCGGTGACCCCAGTTATCTTGGGATCATTAGCCAAGCCTGCACTCTCATTGGCAGGACTAACAGGATACTTTTGCAGGAGAGGCATAGGTGCTGGCAATTCTAAATTAATAGGCTTCAGAAGTTTCACCAAAGTCAAATTTGGCTCTAGTTTGAGCCCAGAAAAATGCAGGCAGCTGGGCCTGAGAGCTGGCGGCCCACAGGGTTTTGGGGTTTGAGTCCCAAAGCTGAGGTTCTTATATGAGCATTGTCAACAAGAGTTTGTCATTTGTGACAGGTTAACTCAAACGCGCCCAATGGTTTCAAAGCTATAACAAACCACTAATATAATATACAACAAAGCTTAAAATTCCTATCTCCTATATTTCAAACAGCTATGAAACAAAGGGCCAAATATAAATAGCTTGTTATAAATGAAGATATTCCAGATTATATATATTTTTATTAAAAAATATATTGTAACTGTTAATTCATGTTGGAATTGTGTAGTTTTATTATTGAAGTCAGCCTAAAATTAAAATTAGAATAATTTGGCATTTTTGATAGTAAATTACTTCTTATTTTGTAATAAAATTAAGCCTATTCTTAGCAGATGTCAACATTGGCTTTGTTTTCTCAAAGATTATTTAATTCTGACTATATGGTACAATATAAAAGTTAGTTTATTTAGCAATTGGCTAGTAAGCTTCAGCCTAAGTGTCAAATCAGAGTCAACTGTCTGCATGTTGACAAAATGTTGACATGCAGACAGTTTGAATGTGATGGTTGCCTTTATGATTGTAAATTTTATTTTGGTTTGCTAGGTATCCTAACTTTATACACTTTACTTTGCCTGACAGCTGGGTTTTTTGTCTATGGATTGAGCTGTTATTGTGTTCTTTTTTGGTTGATTTTCAACTCACTTTGGCCAAGTCAATTGTGTAACTAAATTATATAGTAAGCTTAGGTATACCAAAGGACAATTGAAACTGTTTTTTTGTGTTTTTTTGCAGATTTTGTATGTCTGTATTACATTCTTCTGTGGCTTGAGTTGTTTGCTGTGATGCTGAGCCTTTTTGCCTATTAACATATCTGATAATAGAGGGCATATTTTACATTGGTACTTGAATTTTGCTTAGGAGTTGGTTAATTTTGTTTAAAGATGAATTTTTTGTTCATCATTTTGGCTGTGAAAACTAGTGGGTTGTTTTTAGAAAAAAGGCAGATTATTTTTGTCTTTGAATCTTCCTTTAGATATTTTCAACCCCAGCATTGTAATGTTAATCTCAAAGCAATTGGTTGCTGGATCAGATATCTGTTTTTGAAACCGATATTTCCTTTTGAAGCCTCCTTTTCTCCCTCGAAGTTCTCCATTACAGTTAGATGATTTTCAGCGTTAACGTTCCACCAATAAAAAGATAGATCGAATCCACACTAGCAATCTCGAAGCTTACGGTTTAACCGTATATATAAACATAATAAATTAAGCATGTCATAAGCCCGATCAATAGGCAGTGGAGATTTGCTTTATTGGACATGTTTCAGAATTGCCGGTCATCAAATTTCACGAGTGCGTGGACAAAAGGTTGACATGTCGGGGGAGGTGTCCATCATGGCTGCGTCACGCAAGGAATAAAAGCTCATGTCAAGCACCGACATTTAAGATTTCTTTCTATTTTCAAGGCAAGGATGAGCGGTATTATGGACGAACAGGTCTCAGCCAACCAGGAGATGGATCAGGTGGCGGAATGGTGGGCCTCTCCCCGTTTCCAGCACGCCAAGCGCCCCTACACTGTGCAATCAATTGTATCCAAGCGTGGATCCTTAAAGGTTGAGTATCCCTCCAACCAGCAAGCCAAGAAGCTTTGGGCTATTCTCAAGCGCCACAAGGCCAATGCTACTGCCACTCACACCTTTGGTGCTTTGGACCCCGTCCAGGTGGTCCAGATGGCCAAGTACCTTGAAACTATTTATGTTTCGGGATGGCAATGCTCCTCGACTGCTGCCACTTCCAACGAGCCTGGCCCCGATCTGGCTGACTACCCCATGGACACCGTCCCCAACAAGGTAGATCAGCTCTTCCGTGCCCAGATGTTCCATGACAAGAAGCAGCGCGAAGATCGTTTCCGCTATAGCTACGACCAACGCAACCACAGCCCTCTGGTGGATTATCTGCGCCCCATCGTTGCAGATGCTGACGCGGGGCATGGCGGGCTTACCGCCATCATGAAGCTTGCCAAGATGTTCGTTGAGCGTGGGGCTGCTGGAATCCACATTGAGGATCAGGCCTCAGGAACCAAGAAGTGTGGCCACATGGGCGGTAAAGTTCTGGTTCCCGTTTCCGAGCACATTTCGCGTCTGATTGCCATCCGTGCTCAATTCGACATCATGGGTACTGAAAACATCATTGTCTGCCGTACCGACGCAGAAGCTGCCCAGCTGCTTACCTCCAACATCGATCGTCGCGACCATCCGTTTATTCTCGGCACCACGAACAACGGCATCCGCCCCCTCATCACTGTACTTGAGGAGGCAGTTCTGGCTAACAAGACCCCCGAGCAGATCAACGCGATCCAGGAGCAATGGTTGATGCAGGCCGATCTCTGCACCTTTGCCGAAGCGGTTGCTCGCAAGATCCGTGACTCCAACAGCAAGTTGACGGAGGAGAATCTAAATCGCTGGAACTCCCAAGTCAATCATCTCAGCTTCCGTGAAGCGCGTGAGCTGGCTTCCTCCATGGGATGCGATACCTTTTGGGATTGGGACATGCCTCGTGCCAAGGAGGGGTATTACCGCATTACTGGCGGGGTTAAGCAGGCAACTTCTCGTGCTGTGCATTTCTCTCCTTATGCGGATATGCTTTGGATGGAGTCGGCTGCTCCTGAGCTTAAGCAGGCCCAGGAGTTTGCTGCAGGAGTCCTCGCCCATCATCCCCATGCCCTGCTGGCGTACAACCTGTCGCCTTCCTTCAACTGGGATGCCGCTGGCATGAACGATGAGCAGATCCGTCACTTCATCTCCAACCTGGGGAGCCTTGGCTACGTCTGGCAGTTCATCACCCTTGCCGGATTCCACTCCAATTCGCTCGCAGTTGACCTGTTCGCTCGCGACTATGCCGAACGCGGCATGCTGGCCTACGTCGAGAACGTCCAGCGTCAAGAGCGCAAATTCGGGGTAGAGACCCTTTCTCACCAGAAATGGTCTGGCGCCCACTATGTCGACAATCTAATGGCAGTGGCCACTGGCGGCATGAGCTCCACTGCCGCCATGGGATCGGGCGTGACCGAAACTCAATTCTCTGCTTCTCCCAGCTCTTCAGCACCCAGCAGCTCAGGGACATGTGAGCGCAAAAACTAAGTATGGCCTAGATTAAACTGATGATTTAATCAGGCCAAGGTACCAATTTTAAATTATTTCGTTCATTTTGACTTTGATTTATGTTGAAGAGATTTAAGACATGCCTTTCCCTTTATAATATTTTATTTGACATCGTTTATTTAAACTTCCTTTTTGGAATTGTCCTTTTTTACTTTGCGTCTGAAAATCTAAATTAAATTTTTAATTACTTCTGTCCAATACTCAAGTAAAATCCATTTAGATCCCGATTAGAAGTTCAACTATGCTTGATTTTTTTTTATGAATACCCAAAAAAGCACCAATTCGAAATACCTATCAGTAAACCCACAAGGAATATAAATTTAAACTTAAATCCAGTTAAGCAAACTCCTTTAAAAAAATTCCACAAGATCCTGCCAAGCGTCGCTGCCTAAATCTAAATATCTGGCTTGCATTTTACTAGAGACCTATATAACACATACAATCTAATCAGGTGTCAGAACCCCACAAACTGCCGTGTTTTATCATCCACCAAGATTATCCCTAAGTCTTCTAACATTAAGTACAGGAGAATCTGTGGCTTTGGCACAACCTTTAGCCCAGAATATTTTGCTGTCATCAGAAGTACCAAGTCTGACAGAGCCCAAGGCCCAAAGAATTTGGAACGTTCTTCCTACTTCTGAATTAAGGCTCATAGGCTTAACTTTATATTACTATGAGGTTTATACTGCATGGCAACAACATAATCTTTTTCTCTTCTACTGTAGTTTAATTAGGAGAAAGGGATTTGAAGATAGGGTAGACTACGCTGCATTGCAAAGTCTAACAAGAACAGATACAAAATATTTTGTCAGAACTTTTGGTTCTGCTATCAGACCTGGCGGTCTGACTAAGATTCACTTTATTAAGTAATTAGGTTATCTTAGTCATGTTGATAGAATTCTTGTATGACAAGTATTACTGCAACGTCTGGATTCCTTGACAGGGCGACGGCTGGTGATGTCCAAGGGAGGCAACTAGCAAGCGGCTTTCTAAGCTGGCGGCTTGCTAAGGTCTTTGAACTTGGATTTTTTCTTTTACTATGAAAACGCTCTACAGCATGATCTTTTTATCTTTGTCTGCCTTCCATTAGTCCAATGGAAGGGGTTTTATAGAGCTTGTGCTCTCTTGCCAGGATAATATTATCTGGTGCTTCTAACTCTTGCTTGGTCAGTTTTTGCATCCCCAGACTGCCAGCATCAACCCCCAGAGTCAGGCATTCATGCAATGGCATCAGATTTGATATCATAGTACTTTGTGCTGGGTATTTGTTGCCATGAAGTTATGCATATTTCATTAGTGTGCCGGCGGTGACAGCGCTAATTAATGACTCTATTTTTAGTGCATAGTTTATCATTCCCAAGCAATCTTTTTAGCAAAAATTTGCAGTGGCACCGTTGGGTTGTCAGTGCAAATTAGTCACACCCCTTTCAGATCCTCAGAGAAACCCATGATTACTAACCTGGTGATTTGCTAGAGTATTCTGGAATAGCTCTAGCCAGTTGGAACCCAGTTATAATTAAAGATCTATGATATTCCTGGTTGTTTCTGTGATGTGATCTGAATCTACTTTATGAAGGCTTCTTAGATCAAAAAAGCCTGCTAGTAATCTATCAAAATCTTCTACAATTAATGGTTTGGCAGGTTGTCAAGATTATCAAGTAGAACAAAGCCAATATAAATTTCTGACACTAGCCTTCATCTATAGACTAATACTGAGGCTCACTCAGCTGCTCACAGTATTTCCAAGGCTAGCTTACAACACCAAGATATACTGAAGTAGCATTAGGGCAACACAGCAGAAGACTCAACCTGGAGGGTTGGTTTTTGAAAGAAAGCTCTCTCAACAACTTCCACAGCATCAGTGTTCATTTTAGACCCGCCGTGCAACTGGGTCTCTTAATTAAGAAGAGTCAGTTGTCTACCTGGGCCACTAGCTAGCCAGCAGATGATTAATAGTTTATGAAAATGTTTGTTTCACTTAATCAGAGCCATTCTAATACAATAGGCTCAGGGTTTTTTTATCTCAGAGTGTTTGGCCTGGCAGCTCAATCCATGATGGGCTCTCCTAGATGTAATGCAGGTGGCAGCACATATGACGGTCCTCCTGTTATAGGGTCAAATCAAAGTTTAGAATGATAATTATTCTGAGATGCATATTCAGATGCCTGTTCAGATGAACTAATCAACCATACAGTATATGCATACCCTGTCTTTAACTAGAGGAGGAGATCTGTTGATGACAAGATGTGGTCTGGCTATCAACCCATTGATCTTGCAATCAGCTGTCACACTTTTTTGTTGGGCCAGTTTCAAGGCCACATAGTGGTGCCTTACAGTTATTGGTTGGACCTGTTAGCCAGCCAAGATCTCACAATTCTAATATACTGTCACGGCATATATCAGTGTCTGGATGGACTCCTACAGGACAGGCAGGCTGGGCCTGAAAGTCTGTATAGATAATAGGGACAATTCTAACCAGGTAGTTGGCAGCAGTGGCCCAGGGATGCCAACTATCAGTGTGCGGTACAACCAGATTAGCTAATCATAACACTGTTATGTAAATAAATCCCAGTTTGTTGAAGTCTTGGGCATGATGGGCCTCTGAAAAGAGAGAGACATTGGGAATTTCTACTATGGGTGTTGAAAGCTGGCCTCCTGAGTCAAAAATTGGATAACCAGAAAAGAGATCCAAATAATATAATGTTGAAACTCTGGGTCCAAGATGTTAGCTGAGGCAGCAAGGAGAGATGAAAAAAATTCTGGCAGCAACAGGTAAAAGTAAGGATATTGTTGTTGGTTTTACATAAAGGCAAATATATGAGTCATTATTTTTCTTGTTATGCCTAAGCGCTAGACTGATTATTTTATAACTTAGTTACATTATTCATATTCAAATTATTCAGAAAGATTAAAATACAATCAATGTCAAATCTTTAATTGATCTTGGGCTTAGATATTTTTTTAAAAAAATAATTTATCAATTTTAGAATTGAAAATTGCACCTTATAATATTGCTGGAAATATCTTAAGTGCTACTACATACTACAAGCTAAAAATATTTATGATGAGTTACATGGGAGAGTAATAGCAGCCCCAAAGCTATAAATGCTATTACCCTATCTTTGGCTCATCATAAATATTCTTAGTTTGTTTCAAAAAAGGTTGTTGTTTTTGAAAGACTGATAACTCTATTTAAAATGCACCCTCTAGTAAGCTGCCCTATTTCATGAACTTGCCCTAATAAACCACTAGCATCTTCTGATATTTTTGTTTCTCTGGTATCATCACGTGATTTCAAATGATAAGTTATCTCAGAATATTCTGAGAAACTTTCAAATGTTAAAGGTGAAGTATACAACTTCCCATCTTTCATCAAATATGAAAGATTAATGCACAGATTTTTAACTTTGAGCTTTCTCCTTATAGGTCTAACTTTTCTCTCATAAATATAAAAGAATGACTTTTGAGAAATATTTGAGCCTGATACCGCCGATTTATATAATTCTTTTCTTTTTTCTTCTTGCTCAAAAATATTTTTAATATCATTTATATTCTTAATATAAAGCTGATTTTCTTTCTCTTTTAATGTTTTTGATATTACACCAAAGTGACCATCAACCATACTTTTCCCATGACATTCTATAAATCTATTGTATTTAATAGACCCTTTAATGTATTGTGGTGCCTCTTTAAATAGATAATATAAGAATTCATAGGATCTAAAATGGTTTCCATTATCAGTCCATACTTTGATATTATTTATTTTTTTAAACTTATCTGATTTAAGAAAACTTATTAGACATTCACCTGAAAACAAAGAATCATGAGACAATATTTGAGATAAAAAATCATGGTATTCATATTTAACTTTATTGTTTTCTTTAAATACCAATGCAAACCCCAATAAAGAAATAGGTCTTTTGGAATAAAAACAGTTATTGATTTCAATTGGACCACCACCAACTTTTAAATTCTCCTTAAAATCTATGACTATAATACATGATTCATTATTTAATTCATTGATATCTTTCTTATATTCCCTATTTTGATAAGCATAAAAGTCTTGGTGCTGATTAATAGCTTTTGTGTCACTGTTTATAGATTCTGGCAATAATAAGTTTTTACTTTCACATTTTTCTTTTCTTTTTTCTAAGGATGATTTTAAGTTACAAATATTACACATGTCAGTTTGTTTTTTACTCTTTATTATATTTTTTGGTATTAATTTATAATAAGTTGAAAGTGATATTGAAATTTCATTTTTTATTTTCATATTTTCATATTTTCATATATTTCTTTTTTTGTTTTTAATAGAGAATATTTTATTTCAGTTGAATACTCATTCATTTCTTTTTCAATGTCTTTATAAATTTTTTCTGGTGCTTTTTTTGTAAACTGGCTTGTTTCAAAAGAATTTTCCAGTAGTTTTTTAATTATTTTTTTGATTATTTCTTTTTTTAATGAATAGTTATTATCTTTTTGGCTTTTTTTAAGCTTACATTTTTATTTTTATTTATTTTTCTTGAGTATTCAAACTCACTTTTGGCTATATTAAATCCCATATCAGTAAGCTCTTTTAAAGAGTAACTGGAAGTAACCAGAGATCTCAAGGCTGGAAGATGCTTTTGAGGAGCAGATTTCAGAAGATCCTTTAAGTTATCAATTATCCCATTTAGTTTCTGATTTTGAATTAAAGGAATGAACTCTGTTTTTCCAAACTCAGTTTGAGTGAGGAAGTGATTGATGAAGGAATTAAGATTGCCTCCAGAAACAAAGAGGAATGCTTTCTTTAGCATAGCAATTCTTTCTCTTTTTGTTGATGCTCCCAGTGAGGAAAATGGCTTTATGGCAGAAGTAAAGTTAACAGATTCCATAATATTGGATTTGTGATTGCTGATAAAGAGATGCTTTGTAGAGATGCCTGGCAAAAGAGTGCTGGTTGCAGGAATTATATCTTTTTGTGAAGATGGTTTGAAGTAAACCTTAGGTGGTGCTTTAGCTCTTATATACCAAGCCTTATGACACCATTCTGAAAGAAATGATGTGACAGCTTTATTTACAATTTCAACTTGAATTTATATTTCTAGAATAAGTGAAATCCCCAGTTTTCATGCACAAGTGATATATGTGTATCAGCTAAGCATCAAATTACATCATATCCTCTTTGTAATCTATGCAAATCAATTAAAATAATGTATTAACTTAATTATAACTGTTCCGCATATTTTTAAAATGATAAAATATTAAAGAATTGCATTTAAAAAATGCTTAATTTGAGGTTCGCAGTTCACTTGAACCTCAAAATTCATCTAAACAGCAAATAAATTAACGTCCTAACTTTAAACTACCATAAAATCCTAAATAATTAAGCTTTTTAAATAAAATAAAATGCAGAAATGATTCTCTTGATCTTATCTTTAATTTCATCAAATAAAAAGCATATACTTTTTTAATGAAAAATTAACTTTTTTAAGCTTTAAGCAATCTATTTTATTTCATTATCAAAATAATATAATAAAATCTGACATGTGCTCTTTTAAATTTCTTTTGCTTTAATATTCAATATTATATATATATTAATATTTTAACACCAATGAAAAGATAAGATTATTAGCTTCATTCTGATAGTTTATAGTGTGAAAAAATATTAACTTTTTGTTGAGTTATTACTGTTTTAAATATAAACATTTGTAATTTGATTTTTTCAAAATTGAACTGTTATGCTGCAACTTGGGCAGCATGTGTATTAGAAAATGGCCTAATTCCTAAAATAATGACCCATATATATTTCCAGAAATATAATAAATTCCTGTAAGGCAAAGATGCTCATGCTGCATAGACTTTTATTAATGATGATGCCAACAATGAGATAGGCTTCTGAAGCACCTCTGCTCCTGAAAGGCTGTCAAGGTGTGTCCTGGATCAAAGTCAGGGACTGGCGGGGTTAGAGTGACATTTTCAGGGATACTAGTTGTATTAAAAAGATAAAATAGAATCCTTTGATGATTTTAAAAGAGAAAAAATGGGTTGAGAAAGACTTTATTAACCCAGAAAAGATTGTCTTAGAAAGCTTTTGTGATATAATTTGTACTTGATCTTGCTCTACCCTGACCTTGCCCCACTCTGCTTTCCCTCAGAAACCTTCTTATAGTGCCTTTTTCTCAATGTTTTTTTTCTTCATAATAGCTTTTTTCAAAAGCTTAAACCATCAGCACTCAATCTTTTTATGATAAAAAAATCTTACAACCCTGCTTTCTCAAAAGCCTAAAGTATTAATTCACTGTTTTCTCAATAATACTTTAAGCTTTTGGCTTTCAACAAATCATATTCTCCAAAAGCATGCTCTCAACTCAACCAGTGATTGTAGTGCGCAAGACTGGATCATTTATGAAGCTGCACCGCAATCTAACTAAGAAATCAATTTTCACTGCTCAAGTTGCTTAAAATGGTAACACTTTGCGCATCAAAGGATTAACTGGTTTCATGCTCCAGCTTAAATCTTTTCTTTCTTCTGGTCTATTTTCTAGAATAAATAAACCTTTATTTAATTATTCTTTATTTATTTATTTAATCTTTGTATTTATTTCTTATATCTCTTTTAATTCTTTTCTCTTAATATTATTATTTTATTCTTTAGTCTTTTTCTTGTCTACTATAGATGACTTTTATCTGGGCTTTCTTTCTACAATTCACTACAGATGACTTTCTTATGAGAGTGATCTACTACTAATGCCTTCATATTTTCTTTATCTTAGTGCTTTTCTATAGCATTTTTAAATGTTTTTCATCCTGGCATCTTTTTTTATATAGCTACTACAGATGTCTACCATCTGAAAACTTTTTTAACCATTAAAAACATATTTCATCTTGGCTTTTTTCTTTATGTAGCCACTATAAATGTCTTTCACCAAGGCTTTCATAGGTAAGCATTCACTCTCTTTGTGCTACTTTCTTCTCCTCTTTTCTCTTCAATTAGTTATCTAGAAAGTTTGCAGAGTAACTAACTTCACTTAATAGTCATCAATCTGATATATTAGGCTCTTGTAACTGTTTCTCTAGACAGTTGCCCCAGGTAATTCCAGGGCCCCAACTGTATTAAACTATCCCCAGTTATTTTTCTGAAAGAGCAATGCTGCCTCAGCATCCTTCTCTTTCAAAAAACTCCTAGCTGCATTATCATTCCAACTAGTCTAAAAATGACTATGCTATCTCAGCATAGCTATTTCTGGATACTTCTAGCTCTTTATCAGGTACTAATAGAGGGTTACTCCACCGGCACCCCAAGGCAAAACCAAACAACTACCATCTACCTCTCTCAGATAACTATTAACTTATTAGACAACATCAGCTCATGCCTGCAAAACTGCCGCCAATGAAACTGTCACAGCTTTCCTCCCTCACTCTTCATACTTATTGGGTGATAATTGATTTCTTATGCTGTCAGTTGGCTGGTGGCATTATTCTAAGTGTCACTAATTTTTAGCCTGGAACTATTTAGATTAGCGCACCTGGAAGGTAGGGCATTGGTTGTTGCTGTGCTGTGGCATGTCTGGCTTTTGTCTTCTGGAATGCTGCAGCAACTAGTAAAGCCTGTGCTGATTTGATTGTATGACTGTGTGGTTGGTTGATTGCATCCACAATTCACTATTTTCTGATAGCTTTGATATACACTTTTGCCTGTGGGTTTGATGTATGGGGTTTGCGGTATGTGAACCTTGCCAATTCTGGGCAATTCAGGGTTGCTGATGGGGGTTTCTGTATCTGAGAGGACATAGTTGCAGGGTTTTCATGTTTTGTTTGGTATCAAAGCACTGTTGGCTAATGACTTGTCAGTGGCATCTTGGGCCCTGAACCATAAACCCAAATATTATTATAGGTAAAGACCATTTTAAAAACAAATCAGTCAAAAATAACTTAAAAAATAAGCTTTAATTTTGAAATCATAATTTTATTGTAGTTACAATCCCCAAATTAGATATTTCTAAAGCCAATAGACACAAATAAGAAATTTGAAAAAGGATAAAATATATCTGTTTTTAAATTGATTGCCTTTAATTGCCTGTTAAAATGATCTTATTCTGTTTTAGGAAGTAAATATTATACACCTTATGTGACTTGATTTTGCTTTATGTTTTTGAAAGTTCATTTGTATGTTGATCGGATTTTTTATGTTTAATCTATCTGGTGATATCTCATTGGTATCCAAATTAAAATTTGTACATTCTGTAACAACCCTGATCCATTTTTTCTTGTTGTATTAAGTCATTTTGTTTGTAGTTTTGGATGAGTTGTCTTATATTTGGTTTGATTATGTATTCTGTTTGAGTGTTGCTGCATTTTTTGTTTGGCCTTTTGCCAGTTCACCAAAAACACTCAAATCACTTGCAGTCTGGAACTCAACCAGCTGGTCTTCATTTTAAGGTTGAGTTCATTTGGTTTACAGATGGCATGATTTTGTTTATTCTCATATCTTTGAAAACTACAACATGAACTTTATGTATTTGGTTTGATTTTATCATTAAATCCTATATCTTTGTTAATATATAACAAATTCGTATGTTTAAGATTATGTTTTGTTCCAAATGCAAGTTTAGTTTGCTCTGAGCCTAATTTGGTTTATCCATCTCAACAGCTCTGAAAAGTATAGTGCATAAAGATTGAAAAGGATCATGTACATTATGCATTTATAGTACATCACATTAAACAGTTGTTTATCTGAACTAGATATTTTGGATAAATTCTTTGATGAGGTTGAAAAGTTAGCCAGAATCATTTTCAATATAAACTCTAGTATTTATCTGTAAACCCAATGAAAATATGGCCCCATTATTTTACTTGTATTCCTGAAAAAAATCGAGCTTTAGTTTTGTAATTATGTTTGTTTTGGTGAAGAGGGGAAGCTCCACCTGTAAGGGTTTGCTTCTTGGATTTTGATGAAAGAACAGGGCGGTTTGATGCTAAATATCCAGGCGGGTTTTAGCACAGGTCTGGCAGTAGTTAATTTTACTGGTAGATCCGTAGATTTCTTCTAAGCATAAATGAAATCTCTTAATTTTTGTTTGCAAGAAAAGCGTCACATCTTTTTCTCGCATCTAAATATATTGATTTTTGAAAAAGACGCATTGTGGAGTCATGTAATATAAATTATTTATTTGATCTTATTTTAATGAACCCTTTTCTGATCACTTTTAGAATGAGTTCCCCTAGCCCTGTAGAAATAAATGTAGAGGAGAAATCAGATAAAAAGCCGGCAGCTTATTATTTCACGGAATCTGGAGAAAAGTTGTCATACACCGTTGAATTTAATGCTGAAACCGAAACTTGGTTTTATGTCGATCCTAAAGATGATTTGAAATATGAATACGATAGCAAAACTAAAGCCTGGTTTCCTATGGTACCTTTTAAATTTTCCCGAGTTTATCCAAAACGCTATCTTATTTTTATAAAAGGGAATTAAGGCTAATCAATTTAATAGTTTGATGAAGCGCTCATTTCCGCTCAACAATCCGCATATGATTTCAAAGAGACAGAGGTAACAGAATCTAATTTATCATAACCTAATCCTCTTGAAGTATACTGCACCCGAAAAAATAGAAGTCTCTGTCAAAGTAAGAATATTTTTTCCGAAATTATAATTAGCCTAGCGGCCACTGAAAGAAGTGAAAGAAGAAAAGCCGCCCAAACCAAGGATTATCTCTTCCATTTACATCACTGGTCTTCCGTACGATGTAACAATGGATGAGCTGAAGGAAGCTTTTGGAAAATTCGGACTTTTTATGGAGGATATTGTGACAGGTAATAACATAACTCTTTTCGCTAATAAGTCAAGGGAAGCCTAAAATAAAAATTTACACCAATTCCGAGGGAAACTGCAAGGGTGATGCTCTGATAACATATTTTAAACCAGAATCTGCTGAACTTGCCATCTCATTACTTGATAATACGAGGCTTCGCCACAATATCCCACGACTAATGCATGTCGAAAAGGTTATATACCCTTTTATCCTTGCTAACTCAAGCGAAGGCAGAGTTTTCTCACAAGTCAGATACCAAAGAACAATCTGAATCTAAGAAGGCCAAAGTAGATCCTAAGCTTCTTAAAGCCAGGCGAAATCAACTAGAAAAGTAAAAGATGTGTTTTCTTCTTCTAATCATTAGGAAACTCGATTGGTTTGAAAAAAAAGCCAGATAAGCAGGCCGAAAGATACGAGAAGATCGTATTACTGAAGCACATGTTCAACCCCTCCGAGTTTGACGTAAGCTTATACTCTCCTAATTTACTCATTTCAGGCTGATCCTGCATTGATTTTGGAATTAAAAGAAGAAATCCGCGCCGAATGCGAAAAATTTGGTGAAGTGACCAACTTGGTTCTCTATGACGTAATTATTCAATGGTTTATGTTACTTAGCTATTAGAAATCTGAAGAGGGTGCTTGTACTGTGCGATATAAAGAGGCTATATCTGCTCTTGCATGCATCAAGGTATCGTGATTCCAATCGAAGCCTTACAATTACAGGTTCTCAATGGTCGCTATTTTGCTGGCCAGCGCATTGTAGCTAAATTGCATGATGGCACCAAGTATGAGAAGTCTGCTCGTGGGTCTGACGATGTTGAGGCTGAAGCCAAGCGGCTTGAAAACTATGCTAAATGGCTAGAGGAGCAGGGTAGACCCGAATAAAGGTATGTTTTCTCAAGAATGACCTACTTTACAAGTCTTGAAATTCTAACTTATTTTCTCGTTTGCTCAGTCTTTCTAATGAAATGCTGTCTTTTAACAATATTTGTTTGCAGTCTATCGATTTAAGATACTGCACAACTTTTCTTTACACACCAACCAGCTATCCTTTTATAGTATTATTATTTAAACTTCTAGAAACTTCTAGGTACCTTGTTAAAATAATATTATTGGTGCAGAAATAAAGACACAGTACTTTCAGGCCTTAAGAGGCTTGCTGTTTCAATATAACTATCGAGTCCATGGATTGGCTGGTTTAAAACAAGGCTTTCATTTTAACTTTATTAAATAAGTTATTTTTATACCGAGGACTAAAAATCACAATACCATATTGGTCTAGGGTAAGTCATAAGAAGCTTAGCATCAACTCTAAGTTGCTTGATCAATTTACATGAAAATTTATCTTAACTTGTTACAAGACTCAGCTATGATATAAACAGCTTAGGTTATATACAAGCTTTATTTTGTATAATATATATTTATTCTTGTTGCATATTATGTTTTAAAAAGTGAGGTACTCGACTGCACAGGTATTTGGTAGTGAGGTGACAGGGCAGCTTCCAAGTGTGAAGACAAGCAACACACACTCAAAGAATAGACGATTTTAAACCAGGGCTTGATAAACAGGTGATCAGACAAACAGGCACTATCTCTATCACAGGCAATATCTCACTTTATTAAAAATAGTGAAGTAAAAATCTATCCTAACAGTTTCAGTTGGCAGCATAATGTATAGGGACAATAATTTTAGTGAGGGTTATGAATTTGGTTGTAGCACTTGCTAGGTTTAGAATAGGCAGCCTGGCAGACATCCCAGCTTCCAGGCCCAACAGTTGTCAAATCAACACAACTGTTTTTCTGTTCAACATTGGGCAGAGCTGGTAGCCTATTATCCTGGCAAATCATTTTTGAACATGAGCCTTAACCAGCTTTCCCTCATCACTGGGCTCATACGTAACAGTTATCCCAACCATCAGTTCTTCTCACAACATACCCCATGCTAAGAGGACAACTTCTTATTAGAATCAAGCTATATTGATTATTTCAGAGCTGGCTACTAGCTTAATCTGGCCCAGGTGAAGGAGTTTAAAAACATGAATAACTTAAAAGGTGAGCTTTTAGTAAGCCAATGTAAAGACCCAACAATTGGGGAAGTATTTTAGCAAAATAAGGTACCAAGTTGGCGGCTTGGAAACCTGTGAGCGCCGTCACAATTGGATAGACTGTCATCATCAATCAAAAGACTTTGGTGTGTACGTATAACGCCCAAAATTACCGGCAAAATATGTGAGTACGTAGTATATACAGGTGTATATGGATACAGACTGGGTGGAGTGGGGCAATACCAGCGTGGGCCAGGAGTACCGCTCGGAGGAGTTGAGCTGCGCTGGCTTCTTGTAGTAGTACTCGCCAGGTGGATTATTGAATGGCCCATGCTGGTGAGTTATATTGATGGCCCCCAATCCCTAGGCATGCTGTGAGGACAGCTGAGAAGATTAGGTGATTCATCTCCTGATCCTGGAAAAGAGCAGACAAAGCTTAGTGTCTTGTTTAACTTCTTGTAGGTAAAGTCTTTGAATTGATTTATGTGATACTATTGAGGGGTAATTTCACTCAATGATAGCACAAACTACCATCAAGTGATTGAGATTTATTATATAATATCATCCTTAGTGGGGCATGGATAGTACAAAACATTGGATAGGGAACCCCACACACTTGGTGTTGTCTGGGCTTCCCTTTTGGCGGGGAATTGGGGTGGTTTGGCAATCAATGGATTGTTAATCTTGACATTGCATGAATTTGGAGCATCTTCAGGCACTTTCATGCATCCAAATTCAACTTCTGCTGTTGATGCATTAATTGTTGTGCTGGGCTGCTTGTCAGCCCCCTCCAAATTTAGTAGATTCCAAATTTGGGCAGCAGTTCCCCCCCTTTTTGGACTTGGGAAAATTGCCTTTTTGGGGTTACCAATTTGGCAATTTCCCCATATGGCGGGGGTGGACGGTCCCACTGTGAGGGATTGCGCCGTCCTCCGCTGGTGGGGGGGCGGCGGGGCGCGCGGGCGGAGCTGCCAGGGGGGTGGGGCGGCAGCCGGCGCGCGGCCGCAGGCCTATAAAAGGCTGATTTTGAAGAACTTGTTTTTTCAAATTCTTTTCCAACACCCTCTTGTTTTGTGGCAGTTTCCCCAATAAGGGGAAACTGCTGCAATTTTTTGTTTTGGTCTCTGAGCTGAATTGTGCCCAAATTCTTGTCTTGTAAAGGGTGTTGTCAGGAATATTCCTGACAGCCAAAAGTAGGTTTACATACTGTAAATTTCACAGCTGCTAATATGGACACATCAAAGTCAGATTAAAGCAACCTGAAGCTGCACACAAAGCAAAATATAGCATCAAGCACATATTTCAAGCCAAACCAACAGAAATTCAGCATTTAATGAGCAAACCAAACCAGATACATAGCATTCATAGCAGACACAAAACACATCATAGCCTTGCAGTAAGATCAGGGTCTCAAAATACAGAACAAATCAACCCACATATCCTATTTTCTATTATATTTACTATTTTACAAGACAGGAGCACAAAAGCTGTGCACTGTAATGCAAAACCCACACACACAAACCAGAGCAATAGCAAATCAAACTCACAGCACATAAAACTAAGTCATGAATAAAGCATAACCATCACCATCTCATTACTAAGCTATATACATACATTTGATCTGAAATAAATATTGGATGTAAATATTCTTAATACCTTTTTGAGCGTAAAAGCTGTGAAAAAATTAAAGGAATCCCTTAAAAGTGATAAAAAGTCAGAAACAAGGCAAGCTAAGTCAAATATGGAAGCATGCCCTACATAAAATAGCTACATAAGAGTAACAATTTGGTGTCCAAATTAGTATAGAAATTCTGGAATACAATATATCAGAGTTAGCGACATTAAACTTTATTTTCTTTGATGAAAAATACTCCATAACCCAAACAACAGGCAAGTGCACCCAGAAGAGAGCGCCATAGCCACAAGTGTCATGGCTCATACTGGTGCCCAGCTGGACTCCCACAGGAGAGGCAGGCTGGGCCTGGAAGGCCATGTACACAATGAGGGAAATCCTGACAATATAATTGGCTGTAGTAGCCCAGGGATGCCAACTTCCTGTGTGAGGAACAACCTGATTGGCTAGCCCTAACATTGTAATATAGACAAAATCTAGCTTACTGAAGACTTGTACAGAAAGGGCATCTGGCAAGGGGGGAGTGGTTGGAATCTTCTTCATGGTTATGAAATCTGGCCTCTAGAATGACCAAAAGAGATATCCAGGCAGTGAGAATGGTAAAACTCTAATTCAAGGACACAAGCAGGCATGGTCAAGGGAGTAGGAGCAGAACCAGGCGGGTAAGAAAAGGCATGGGAGTATTGTTGTGTTGATTCACATAAAGATTCTATCAGAATACTTATATTAAAGCAAAAATAGACAATTTCTGCAATCAAATCATGAAACCTTGGCATAAAAATGTTCATTCAGATGATGTCAACAATTAAAAAGGCTTCCCTCTCTCATTAATTATACTTACTGGGGATAACTTAGACTCTAGTGCCATCAGAAGTCTGATGGCATTATCTTTAGTGACATTAACAATCTGTTTGAAAACCTGCACGTTTAGGCATGCAGAGGGCTGTACATTGGTTGCTTCTTCATAGAGATGGGTTTGGCTGCAGCCTGCCAAGGTGCCACAGCTATTAATAGAAACCACAAGAAATTTTTTGCCCAATTGATTGGTTGTGTGATTTCTTGTACAATTTATCATTTCCTGATATAAGAAGAACCTGATTTCATATTTAATGTTGATATCAGGGTTTCACGGCATGTGAGCCTAACAAACCCCTGACCATTTGCAGTCACAAAGGAAGGTTCTCTCTGAAAAGGCAATAAGTAATTGTTTTCACAAAGTTTGTTGTACTTTGGCCAGGCATGCTAGCTGGTTGTCTTAGGCATTCTGGGCCCTGGTATCATCCTCTACTATATTCAAGCTTGCAGAGCATGGCTCTTTATTCCAGAACTGGTATTTTCCATCAGGGTAGTTGCATTCTTCAGGTTGGATTCCAGTTCCCAAGTATTTTCTTTGTTTGGGTATCCTTTTCATTTGATCATAAAATGTGGTTTTTGATATCAGATTTTGTGTCCTAGGATGGCTTCAGCTTTGTGTTCCGTGAAGCTTCCTACTTTTATAGATGGGGGAGCTGTTCTTACTAACTGTTGTGTGAGAGATATTCCTTTCTTTTTTGATAGCAGAGAGAAGTGGAATACATCATGGATCTTTCATTTAGGAGATAGCTCTAATTGGTATGCCACAGTACCAATGTGTTGTAGGACCTTGTAGGGTCCCGTTTGCTGAGAGCTCAAGATAGTACACAAACAGTAGTCCTGATGTTCTTTTCACTAAGGTGCACAAGGTCTCTTACTTTGATTGGTGGGCTGGGGCTTTGTTTCTTTTTAGCAAAGTCCTTGGTTATCTTTACTGCTCTTCTCAGGTTCTGGGCACATTCTTCCTGGCACATGTGGATGTTGCTAGCCCAATCTCATCCTTCTGGGTTGTCATCTTCTTGTGTGAGGGGGAATCACATGTGGGGTTGAATTCATAATTGGCCTTAAAGGGGACATGCCAGTGGAGCTGTGGTCTTGATTATTGTATGCAAACTAGGTCATTGGTAGGTGATTTACCCAGTTATTCTGTTCTGAGTTTACAATCATCTTATATGCTGTTCAAGAACCTGGTTCACTCTCTTGGTCTTCCTGTTACTCTGAGGGTGATACACAAAGGCACAATGCTCTTTTTATCCCTAAGTCTTTCCTTATTTGGACCCAAAACTTGGAGGTGAACTGTGGGCCTCTATAAGACACCACTTCTTGTGGGAGTCTGTGGTTAATGAATATTTATTCCTGAATAGGGTGGCTGTCTCTTTGGCAGTTACTTTGGTTGTTGTTGGATTAAGTGAGCTATTTTGGTAAAATAGTTACCAATTATAAGGATGGAGTTGAATCACTTTAAAGTAGGTAGTTTCACAATATAGTCCAAAGATACTGACTTTCAAGAGCCTTCTGCAATCTGAAGAGGCTGTATTAAGCCTTCTGGCTTTCCACACTTGGGTTTGATGTGTAAACATTTATTGCAACCACTGATTTACCCCTCAATCTCTAACTTTACCTTGGGCAACATGTAGGATCTCTGAATCCCTTTGAGAGTCTTTGTACGCCCAGGGTGTCCTGAGATGGGGGAGTTGTGGTATTTCTTCAGTATCTCTAAGCGCAGTGGACCTTCTGGTACGTAGGTGCGTCCGTGTAGCTTTAGGGTGTTTCAATGTAAGGAGTAACCAGTTTGGTAGTATTGACTGTTGATATCTTTCTTTAAGACTTCCATGATGGAGACACAGTGCTAGTCTAAGGTCTGGTCTAGTTGGATTTCTTCTCTTCTACTGGCTAGTCCCAGGAATAGGAGCATTGGCTCAATCATTTTGGGAGACATTAAGGATTTAGTGTTAAATTCCTCAATCTCATGGGCAATAAAGAAGAGATCTTCTCTTTGGCTCAGGGCGTCAGGTACAATGTTGGTCTTGCCAGGTTTGTAGCTGATTGATAAGTTGTAGTCTACTAAGAATAAGGCCCATCTAGCTTTGTGCTGGTTTAGTTGCTGTGGCTTGAAGAATTATGTCAGGTTTTTGTGATCAGGAAAGATTCTCACCAAGTGGTTGGTGTCACACAAGTATTTTCTCTAATGTTTCAAGAACTGGATGATAGCAAGCATTTATTTGTCATAAATGAGGTAGTTCAACTAAGGAAGAGTGAAATTTTTGAGTAGTAAGCTACAGGGTGCAGCTTACTATCATACCCTCCTGAAGCAACACCCCTTAATTAAAAGTCATAAGTGTCTGTCTCCAGAATGAAGGTTGTGTTGCAAACTGGCATTATCAGAATGGGGGCAGACACAAAGGCGTTCTTCAGTGTCTCAAAGGCAGATCTGGCAATGGCATCCCACACAAACAGGTGTTTTCATGGAGGGGAGGCAAGTTAAGGGCAAGCAGATAGAAGAAATCTTTTAGACAGATCCATGAAAGAAGCTTGCCAAGCTCAGTAAGCTTCTGACTTCTTTGCAGTTCTTAAGTTTTGGCCATGACATCATGGCCTCTATCTTGTTGGGTGTTATGGCAAATCTTCCTTTCAGTACATTGTATCCCATGAACTCTACTTTTTCTTGGAAAAGCTCACATTTCTGGAGCTTAACAAACAGTCTGTTTCCTTGAAGTGTTGTATAACAGCTTGAAGGTGCTTGACATGTTCTTCTGGGGTGTGGGTGTATATGAGGATTGTGACATTCCACATGTTTGGTGGTTTACAGGCGGGGCTAATGTTGGCCACATAAAGGTTTTGTTGATTGTTGAAGGTAGAGGCCTAGTAGGGAATGATGGTTACTGGGTAAGGTAAAGCCTGGATAGTAGGTGAAAAAGACTACTAGAGGTAAATTTTGTCCCCACCCTACAGAAGATATTGGCTGCTGTGGGCTAGAGGTCCTCACCCAGCAGGGAACTGTGGCTGCTAGGGGTGAGGAATGATATAGCTCAGCAGGGAACTTTAGCTGCTTGGGGTGGGGAGTGGTCCAGACCAATGGGTATTGTGTGATGCTCAGGCTGGAGGATGTTTAGACCCTGGCGGGTAACGCAGGCTACCAGGGTAGAAGTGTATGCCAGCATGGTAGGGGACTTGCCTACCAGGGCTGTGATTTTGGACCCCTGGCAGGTAGCACGGGCTGCCAGGGAGGGGATGAGCTCTGAGGGCTCTAAGTACCCTGATACACTTACAGGAGGTCTGTGAGCAAGCATCCTATCTAAAGAACTGGTAGGGTGTCCTTGTTTATGCCCCTATGGGAGTTTTGGGGAGAACTCAAAGTGAGCATTGGAGGGCATAGATTTGCTCAGATGTGTCACCAAGGCGGTTTTCCTGGGGAAGCAGCTGCAGAACTTGGTGTGATCAGAACTCTGGGAAGTAAATCTGATTACTTTGCAACTGAAAGCCCAGACTTAATCACCTGGGTGAGTAAAGACAACACATAGACATTGATCTATTGTTGAATGGCCTAAGTGAATTGCCACTTTTGAGGGCCCAGTCAAACGCCAGTTAAATGTAGGCTCATGCCTGGGTCTACAGATTCTGGTGACAGGGACTGAGATAAAAAACCAAGGTGGTTCATGGGATAAGCAGAGAAGACTAGTAAGAAGGACTGTATGGTCACAGTGAAGACTAGTTGAGGGACTGTTGGTTCATGTTGAAGTTTGGAACCAAGTTGGTTCCTAGTGAGGATAAGCTGAAGGACTGATAGATCATGATGCATAAGTAGCTGATCATGGTGAAGAAACTTTTTGAGGACTAAAATGAGCTGTTTGTGGACTAAGATGGACTGATTGCTGGTAAAGTTGAAAAACTGGAAGATGTGGTTGAAGAACTGGTTGAAAGACCAGAAAATGATAGTGCAGGACTAGCTAGGGAACTAGAAGATGACTTAGAAAGACACCAGAGCTGAGGATACAGGAGCCAGGATGTTTGTTTTGGACTCTTGAAAGTGTAGATGTTTATAGTAAAGAAGCAGTAAAAGAATTAATTAATGCTGCCAAAATATATGATATAAAGATGGAATTAATTATCATATAAAAGGAGATGAAAAGAAGAAAAAAGTTACAGTGTTTGAACTGTAGATTTATTGGAAGCTGATTGAGTGGAATGGTGCCAGAATAATGGTCCAGTTAACGCTTTGGTGCACAAATAGTTGTCAATTTGAGCGGTTTGAGCAGTGGAAATTGATTTCCTAGTTGAATCGCAATGGAACTTCAGAAATGGTCCATATTTCCGCTCTGCATTCATTGGTTGAGTTCTGGCATGTTTCCTGATAAATATGATTGGTTGGAAGCCAAAATCTTAAAGTATAAGCAAGGAAATAGTGAATTAATACTTTAAACTTTTGAGAAAATAAGTATATAAGCTTAAGTTATTGTCAAAACTGCAGGCTTGACCCACCAGCAAGGTTCCAACCAAGCGGGTTTGTGACCCGCAATCCAATTACCCGGTCACTCAAAGCCAGACCCGGAAGTCAACTCAAATTACCAAATCAATCAACATGAACAAATGATGATCCCTCACGGTGGATACCTTGATTTGGCGCTTGACTCATTAGCAGGATCAAGCCACCCCCTCTTCCATCCAGCCGTGTGATCACCAATCATGTTCCTGCTATCCATTGATTCACAATAGCTATATAATCACTATCTCACAATAAAGATTATTATCTATCCTCTAAATATTTTTCCCCTTGTAAATCTGCTAAAACAGCACAGTTACAACATTGGTAGCACAGGTAGGTTCTCCATTCTACCTTATCTTGAAAAATTCTGCCTGTTGCCCGCACACGCCGCGGCCAACAAATCCTTGACAGAATTATGTCTGGCCTCCTGCCCAACTGGACGCCGTACACTCCTGGTACCAAGATACCTGATGGTTTTGTGCTCTACCAAAACACGGTGATCCCGCTGCCCGCCTTCAACGCCCTGTCTGTCCTAGGGTTCTTTCAGGCACCCTCATCAACGCCACAACCAGCGGACAAGACCACCATGCCCGCCTATGTCGCACAAGGACATTACAGCGCCGCCTTGGAACCCTTTGCGGGGGCCAACAACGACAATGCTGCCGCATGGATTCAGTCCGCCCAAAGCAAGTTGGCTCAGATGGAGTGCCCACAGCGGTTTTGGATTGCGGAGATTTCCATTTGTCTGACCCATGACACTGGCACCTGGTGCAACAAGTGGCACAAAGAGCACACTGACAAGAACTGGGACATCTTTAAACAGGACTTCTTGGCAATATTTGTGCTTAAGGATACGGCACTCATGATCATACGCCAAGTAAAGAACCTAACCCAGACAGGCACCGTTAAAGAACTCACCTGCGCCTACAAGAAACTCTGTCTCCGCGCCCCATCCAACATGGTCTTTGACACCCCAGCAACACACCTCATGTACTACAACACTCTCAAGCCGCACGTGATGAGACATGTGAACCTGGACCAAGTTACCAACCTACAAAGCCTGTACTGTGAAGCAGAAAAAGCAGAACAAACCTCCAACACTCTGCACAAGGCACAGACTGGGAAACGAGAGAGACCCAAGGACTCACATTCAAGTGGGCGCTCCTTGCAACCACCTCCTGGAGGCAACAGTAACAACAACAACCACAAACCCACAGGATCAAATGGGAATGGGAATGGGAATGGAAATAACGGCCAATCAAATTGTACCCATTTCCGTGTCACCGCCACCCAAGGCAACCAAGATGAGGGAAAAGCCCAGGGAGAGTACTAAGCAAGCCAAGCTCTCCCCACACAACTCCTGACTTGCCCAACAATGAATACTGACCCAAGGACGTGGACCAATGCCCAATGATCCAAGTGCCCTCAGAAGACCCGGTACTGTACACCATTGCCAGACATCCCAATAAATTGATGTCTTAACCTTTCCACTTTCGCAGTTACACAGGCTCAGCACTATTGGACTTGGGTGCAGATCAAACTTTAGTCAACAACAGCTTTGTGAACAAATTCAAGCTGGCCACTAATCCTTTGCAGATTAAAAACGTGGTCCTGGCTAATGAACATCACATTGCTGCTACAAAAGAAACTGCCCCCTTCTCTGTCATGCTCAAGAACCTCCACTCCACCATCCAAGGTCCTGTCATTGACTTCCCTAAGTTTGACATTGTACTGGGACTAGACTGGTTGCGGAGAAACAACCCTCACGTGGACTGGGCAACCTCAGTGCTGACCATCAAGTGCAAAGGTGTCAACCACCAAATCTACCCAGACTCTGTAGACTAACTCCTACAAGACCATGTCTTTGTACGCATCACAGAGACTTTGGATGAGAAGGAAAACCTGAAAGCTATTGACTGGGACTCCTGCCAGTATGAAATCATACACTTCAAGGACCACCAGGACACCTCCACGCCGCAAGACCGCGACATTGTGGCCCATCACCCAGAAATCTTTAAGGAGGCGTTACCTGGGCTACCCCCTGAGAAACACATCCAACACTCTATCCAACTCAAGGGGGCCGTACCCAAGGCATGTCCCATCTCTTGACTAACCCCAAACAAGGATGACGCCCTACGCGCCTATCTCAAGGAAGCACTGAAAAAAGGACTTATCTGCCCCTCACAGTCTCCCTTTAGAGCCGCTGTATTCTTTGTGGCTAAAAAGGTTGGTACCTTACACCTGGTCACAGACTACCGCGCCTTGAACAAAGTCACCATCAAGAATTGTTACCCCTTACCACTAATTGACAATCTCTTTGACACCTTGGGAGGAGCCTCTGTCTTCTCCAAGATTGACCTAACTACAGGTTACAATCAGATTTGTATCAAGGAGGAAGACATCCCCAAGACAGCCTTCTGCACCAAGTATGGTTCCTACAAATGTGTGGTACTCAACTTTGGCATGACCAATGCCCCGTCCACCTTTGTAACCTTCATGAACAAAGTATTTGCGCCACACATAGGCAGACATGCCCTCGTGTACCTGGACAATATCATTGTCTACAGCCCCTTGGTAGAACAGCATCACAAGGACCTGGAGGAAGTCTGTCAGGACTGAGGATTTAAGTCTCAACTGATATTTCCTATTTTGTTGATATTTATGCCAAGACTTCTGTTTGTTTGTTTCTCCTTTACCATCTTTGGTCGCCTATATTTCCGCAAATACTGAACCATTTTAGCCCAAAACTAGTGTCAGCCAAAAGCCCTCAATTCCAGCTTTCAGAATCTTACTCCTGATGATATATTTCTGGTTCAAAATTATGAGTTAATCTCACTTAAACATAATTCCCCTATCATCTCCTTTTCATAGAATTGGGTATAAAAACCCTCATAGTTCTATTATTCCAAGCAATTCAATCTCCTCCTGTTTAGGCTCATCAATAAAACTATTTTCTCAATCCTAGCTGTATCTCTTGTATCCTTGGGAAATAGTAATTTTTTGGTGATGGTTGAGCACAGGCTTTGATACAACTGCAGCTGTTGTTGAAAAAGTCTGAAGTCTTACAAAGTCTTTGCGACCCTGGCACGACACAAACTGCTGGCCAAGCCCTCTAAATGCCTGTTCTTCCGGGAACAACTACCCTTCTTAGGACACATAGTCTCAAAAGACAGCATCAAACCCGACAGTCAGAAGATACAAGCCATCTGCAAAATGCCACCTCCCAAGGACAAGTCAGAACTACGCACCTTCTTGGGAATGGTGGCCTATGTAAGACGTTTCATACCTAACTGCGGCGTCTTGACCGCCCCCTTGTCTGCCATAACAGGCGCCAAGTCCAAGTTTGTATGGACCCCCCAACATGACCTCTGTTTCAGATGTCTCAAGGAAAAGCTCACAACAGCACCCATCTTACAATACCCCAAACAAGACGGGGAATATCAGATGGAAACCAACGCTTCAGATACATCCATTGGGGGAGTACTGTGAATTAAGAATAGTGACGGTGACTTTCTGCCTGTAGCCTACAAGTCACGCAAGCTGACAGACGGCAAGTGTTGATACCCTATCCACAACAAAGAACTACTGGCCATCGTACACTGCCTAGTCAAATGGCGCTATTACCTGGAACAGCAGGAAGAATTCACAGCACTAACTGATCATAAGTCGCTCATCTATTTCAAGACACAGGCAAACTTGTCACGCCGCAAAGTGCAGTGGATGGAAATCCTAGAAAGGTTTAACATGCTCATTCAATATAAGCCCAGGGCCAAACTTGCCATGGCAGACGCCCTGTCCCGCCTGTATGTCCACGCTTCTAGGGGTAAAAATGGGCTCAACCCAGACTGGCCTCTCCTAGTGCTACGTACAAAAGACAAAGGGTTCCCCGCAGGCACAACCAATATCACCAAGGAAACAGTCATCAAGAATGAACACCTCTTTGCTGACGTATACGGGACTCTTCACAGAAAGATGTCGGATGGCACAACCATTCCCTACATTCCCACACATCAACAAGTTGATACCATTCTTTGCTACCACAGAGATCTTGGACATACTAAGAGCCAAAATCTATATGAATTCCTAAAACATAAAGCCTAGTGGCCAACCTTATACCGCAATGTCCAGGAAGTGCTAGAACAGTACAAGGTCTGCAAAAAGTTTGCCAGAAGCAAAACCCCGCCTAAGTCTGTACTCCCCATTCAAACCCAACTACCGTTCAAGGTATGGGCTCTGGACATTGTGCGCCCCATGCCAGGAAAGCACAACAACAAAAAATACATCATCACAGCCATCAATTTTGCAACAAGGTGGCCAGTAGCTCAAGCGGTGAAATTGCACACCAGTAACAATGTCTGACAATTCATTGCCAAAGAAATAATCAGTAAGTTTGGAAAGCCAGAACTCCTGATAACCAATGGGGGCAAAGAATTGACCTCTGAAAACACCAACATGTACCTTGCCAAAAACAGGGTCAAACACACTGTCACAACACCATACCATCCACAGGCCAATGGACGTGTAGAGCAGCTTAATGGTAGCCTTGTGCAAGCCTTAGCCAAACTCACTGCCAGGAGACCTGAAGACTGGTATAAGCAGCTACCAACTGCATTACTTGTGTGCCAAACCCAAGTGAACAGATCCGCAGGGAAAAGCCTGTTTGAACTGGTATACAGCACACAGCCTAATATCATTCAAGCATTGACAGGACCCAAACTGGAAATCCCAAGTCAAGTCCCCCCTTGCTCTGATCCTCAAGTAATAGAGGCCAACAGCAAACAAGCAGCCAAAGAAAAGGAACACTTACAAAAAACCTTTGTACCCATCTGCCAGAGACATGAAGTTGGGGACAAAGTCTGGGTCATGAATGTTGACAAAAGCAAGTTACAACCCAAAAAAGTAGGGCCAGTGATAATCCTAAAGGTAAACGCAATAACACTTACCTCGTGCAAGGGCTCGGAAACGCAAGCAAGACAAGACGTTACACCATGACTGCCTACAACCTTGCAAAGCAAGACAGAAACAATGGGAAACTGCCCTGCCTGCCACCAAATAACAACTGGTTCAATATGTCGCCCAGGCTCCTGACAACCTCCCTGACAATCTGCCTCCTGAGGAGGCCGACTTTCAGCCGGGGGGTGTCAAAACCGCAGGCTTGACCCGCCAGCAAGGTTCCAACCAAGCGGGTTTGTGACCCGCAATCCAATTACCTGGTCACTCAAAGCCAGACCCGGAAGTCAACTTGAATTACCAAATCAATCAACATGAACAAATGATGATTCCTCACAGTGGATACCTCAATTTGGTGCTTGACTCATTAGCAGGATCAAGCCACCCCCTCTTCCATCCAGCCGTGTGATCACTAATCATGTTCCTGCTATCCATTGATTCACAATAGCTATATAATCACTATCTCACAATAAAGATTATTATCTATCCTCTAAATATTTTTCCCCTTGTAACTCTGCTAAAACAGCACAGTTACAACATTATTATAGGAAAAAGTGAGCAGCAATAGTTTAAGCTTTTGAAGAAAGCCATTTTGAAGGAGGAACCGGTGGGAAAATACCACTATAAGAAGGAGGCTAGCTGGAAAGTTACAAGGTCTTTCCAGGTCTTTTACAGGGTCTTTTCTGGGTTTTTAAGTTTCTGCTGAGAGGTTTTTAGAAGCCTTTTGATTGCCAGCAGGAGCTTGGTTGGACTTATACAATTGGAATACCAAGGCCACTAGAGCTATACAGAGAGCTGAAGCCCAAGATTAAGGATCCAGATCCTAAGCGCAGCGCAGGAGTCTAATTCTAAGGTGCAGGAGTCCAAGTTTAAGTTGCAGAAGTCCAAGTCTAAGATGCAGGTGTATAAGACCAAGTACAATGAGTCCAAGATATTGTTGAAGGACTCCAAGTATTGGCAAACCCATATTGTTTCCTTGGCCCCCGGGCCATATACCAGAAGATTTCTAAGGGGATCTTCCTTCTGAGAGTGAATAAAAGCCTATTTTGACCCCTATACATATTTCTGAGATACATTTTCCCTTACTAGAGAATAACAACCCCTTCCAGCTGGTCCCTTGCTATGACCCAGGACACACTTTGGGGACTGGTGGACAGGAGCCCCACAAGGATGCTGTCTAAGTAAGCTACACAAAACTGGTCCTTGAGTCCTCCTAGTACCACGTTCACCATAGTTTGGAAGGTGCTGGGTGCATTGCACAAGCCAAACATCATGACCAGGTGCTCATAGAGGCCTTTCTGGGTCTTTAAGGCAGTCTTTCATTAATCACCAGACCTGATAAAAATATGATCAAAGTTGTCCCTCAGATTAACCTTTGAAAATATGTTGTCTCCTGAAAGCTGGTCTGACAGGTTCTTAGATTAAGTACAGGGTATCTGTTCTTCACAGTGATGCTGTTTAGATCCTGATAGCTCCCACAGAGGCATAGGTTACCACCTTTCTTCTTAACAAACAATAAGGGGGATGAGCAGAGAGATTTGGAAACATGTATCTCTTCTTCAACATCTTTCCAGGTGCTCTCTCAAGGCAACTTGCTTCTTCATGTTGAAACTGTAGACAAGCCCATGTTTAGGGTGAGTTTCTGAGAGAGGATCAATAGTGTGGTAAAACTGGCTGTGTTTGGGCAAGGAAGGGGCTTCTTCTTCTGAAAAGCCAGGCTTCCAAGGCTTCAAACACTTAGGAATCTTGGCTTTTTAAGATTCCATAATGATGCTGTTTAGCTCTGGGACTTTCTGAGGGTTAAAGAATATAATCTCTAAGAGTTGACTCTCATGAGTAGCAGTCACATGATAATTATTATACTCCAAGTTTAGTTAGTGATCAACCCACTGTTTGAATTCTACCACTACTGGTTTGGGCAACTCCTTCATGACATGGGATCTTGTCATGAATGACATTTCTCCAAAAATAAGTAGTAAACTTCAATTAGAAGAATTGAACTTGGGACCTGATTCTGGTGGTTGTGAGGATCTTGTGGACCCTTGGGCCATCTGCCTGTTTTTTTTGAAGCTAGCCAATGAAAGAGCTGGAACAAGTTGTGATTTGAATTTGAATAATCAGCAAAATTTGCAGGTCCTCCAGGCTACAGATTTACAAAGTATGGAGGAACATCATAGGACAGTGATTAATCCGGGCCAGTCTTATTGCTAGAAACACTGAATCAATTTGCTGTCACTCCTACGTTGACTGATGGGTCATCTGGGGAGAGATTTACTGCTCAGCTTGATAAGTTAAAGTCTCAAGGGAACTCAGATTATTGGTTAGAAAACTGGGCCGCCAGGCCACGTGATCTTCAGGCTTCTGATGACCTTGAAGTGATTCCCAGAGCTGTTCAGACCATGGGACCAGGGTTGACCCAGCTTGGGGTTTCTAAGGGTCATTTGGTCCAGGATGACAGGAACATCAGTGATAATTATAAGGCCATGAGTATATTATTGTTGGGCCATCATATGGAGGTCATTCCAGAAGAGGAAATGACAGGCCAAAGGATCCAGGAAGGGGCCAGAGCTCTTGGGCCAGAAGAAGCTGAGCAACTTAGCAATCAGGTGAATGGGCTAGATTTCAAACTTAGCATTTGAAATGGTATTTAAAACTCCATAAAGTCTTGAAAATTGGTATTGCCATTTTGAAATAAAAATAAGATTATGGTACCTTGTTTCTACCAATTTGTTCCTTATTTTGTCTTGGTTGTTTTCCACTTTACTACTGTTCCAACAGAAAATCTTGGGCAAACGGCCCACATTTTGGAGGAAGCCTCTGAAGCCTGGCCCAAATTTTATTGTCCTCCTGGAGCTCCCTTTGGCCCACTGTATTTCTCTGAATATTGCTTTAAAACAGAATACTGGGAGTTTACCAAGAAGGAGACCCTCTGCCTGGACCATCTGACCCAGCAGATAACATCACAAACAGCCTTTCACAAAGATACTCAGTGCAAGCAACCAGGCCCCAATATCTGTGTGAAGTACCACTATCTGCCTGCCTACCAGACAGATATGGAAGCACCCCTGAGACCCAAGCCTGACCACCTACAACCCACTCCAGGACTGACTCCTCCCACAGCCAATCAATATGCAGGCATTGCCTATATTACCTTGGCTGGGTTAGTTGACACTATGGTTCCAGCCACTAGACCCTGGGCTTTAGTAGGCCAATCAGCATCTTATCTCATTAAGTTAGCACCCCTCTTATGGTGGGCTCTACCCTCCTCCCAACAGAGCAAGTTGGCAGCCAAGGCTAACAGGCCTTTCCCTGGGACGTGGTATCCTGACAGATCTGGTAGGCAAGAGGTTTTCATTTAGCTTTAGAGATATGGACTCTTTGAATTTTTGTGGCAGGTATGTTGTCTTTTTGCCCAAGGTTACCAGTTGGTAGTTTCCCTGGATTGGTACACCCAGTTTCTCAGCTAGACTACATTTCATGTAGTTGAGGGTTGTCCTACTGTCTAGGAGAGCTACAGTGTTCACCACATGGTAATGATAGCATAAAATAGTGACAATGATAGAATAGGGCTGAAAAGTGTTTCTTATTGCTGAGATGAAAGCTTCTTGGGTTTTATTGGAGCAGCCAATACAGTCTTTATATAAGTGGCCACTCTGGTGGCAATAGAAGCATAACCTACTTCTGATGTGATGTTGTTACTCTTCCAGGATCATATTCAAGTAAGGTCTATTTGCACCAGGGGCCTGACTATTCTGGGGCTGTCCAGTGTTGTATCCTTGTGGTTGGCTGAAGTTCATGCCTCTGGTAATTGCCAGAAGTGTAAATTCACTGCCCCCTTTGGCCTTGGATAGGACAGTCTTTCCCTGTTGTACAAAAACATCCTCTCAAAGTCCAGCTAAACTACTCAATTCACTTGAAGATCTAGCCCACACTGTTGATGAAAGATTTGTAGTTGCATATGCTGTGGATGCCCCACCCTTCACTTCCCCTTTCATGGAAGAACCCCTGATTAATTCAGACTATTTACTAGCCTGGTGTCAATTGTTATTAAAGAGCATTAGAACTGCCCAATCAAATTGACCCACATTGGTTTCTCTAAAGTCAATTGATTTACAAGGCCCTCAAAGCATCTCTAGCCAATCAGAGGGTGGCCTGGAAATTAATTTGAAACTCTCCAGCTTTCCTGACTTAGGTCAGCAAAAATTCTCTCCTGGCCAATCAGACTCCAGTCAGTTGGTCATGGGATAGCCCAGTTGACAACCCATTCTTTAAACATAGCCAGGGGACTTTCAGTCCCCTGCTTGTTGATTTTCTACACACATTAAAGTTTAGAATTTGTATTGCAGCATTTTATAAATTATTTTAAGTTTGAACTCTTGTTGAGTTCCCTTGTAATTTTTTAGAAGTGTTGGTCATTTTTTATACGCTTATTACCTTTCTTTGGTGTTGTTTGAACTTGGCTTCTTCCCCAAAACCCCTAAGGAAAGAACCAGCAAATAGCTATTACCTTAAGTGTTTACGCATTTGAATCTTTGCTTTGAACATGAATTTTAAATTAACAGTTAATATAATTAACTACTGTTACCTTGTATTTTCTTTGATTCTACTTGAATATGAACCCACTCTTGTCCCAGGCACCGTCAAAGCCACCTGAGACCATCCTTCAGGCTGCCCAGATCATTTAAATAATTTTAAGAGAAGCTGGCTTGTAGCCCCTCTGGTTCAAATAATTTATACAGTAAAAAGGACTAAAATTACCACCTCCAGGTCCCAAATTTTCTGGAGATTGTAACCATGATACCCCCTGTACTCAAGTTTGTGGTTTTTCCCCTGCCCCCCCCCTTTGTAATGCTCCTTTGGACTACTTTCCCAGATCTTTGGTCCTGTATCTCCTCTTTCACCCGTCTTGTGAGTGATTACCCATCTAGTTTATTGCACCTCTCTAGTGGTCTTCTTATCTCTGGAGAGGCTCTTGTTAAGATCCTCACCTGCAACAATCTGGACCTGTACTCTCTGGATTCCCCCAACTTGCCCCATCTGCTGAGAAAATGCCTGTGCCCTCTTCTCTCTCCCTGGATAATGAGGCCTTTGCACCACTGTCAATACATGAGGTCCTGGTTTACGCCCCCTCTTGTGCTCTTTGGTTGGTTACTAGTCTTTTGTTGATGAGATTGAACTCTTACTTCCCTCAACTGTTCCCGGTGTCTTCCCTCTAGTCCCCTCTTAGAGCGGCTATCCCAGTGATTCACTGGGCGGCATCCTGGTGGGTTGTCTCACCAGGATGAGAGCCAAACTTAGTTAGTTTAGACCCCCTCTCTCACAAGAAGCTTGTCTTTGAGAAGGTCACAATGGTGGTGTCTCATGAGGTTGATATGATGTGGGTTAATCTGTTTCTGAAGTGCAATCCAGATATGTCATCAGGGATCTTGGCAGCCTCTGCCAGGCTTTGGAATTGGTGTATGTAGGGCTCCAGGTTGTCTCTTTCTTAGCTCAAGCAGATGAGTCCCGTGTAGGCCTGGATCTTGGCTTCAGCAGGGGTGATGGCAGAGTTCATTCTTTCCAAGAATTGGTTGTGGAAGAGGATGAGGTCCAGGTCTTCCTCTAAGCTGGCCAAGTAGATTTCTCAAGTGTTGTCCTTCAGTTGGGCGACCATCATCACTTTCTGGGCAGTATCTCTGAAGCTCTTGGGATGAGCACAGAACAAGGCATTGATAAGTATTGTTCTTTTTATGAAGCCAGCTAAATCCATTTTGGGCAGGTCAGAAAGGTCTGCAGGAGCAGAGGTATTCTGGTTAGAGAAAGAGATTATCACATTCTGAACTTGGGACAGCTTGGCAACAACTTCTTCTTTGCTTCTGTTGTTATCTTGTTTCTTGCTCATGAGCTGTCTTATGTAGTAAGCTGAGGTCAAAAATAAATACATACTGTAAATTCAGAACCTGAACGTAAAAATGCAGGATTGTCAATTCTTTGGTCCAAATTTTGAATCAATTTGCGGGATGGCCTTTTTTAATTAAATTGATTTTTTGAGTATTTATTTGAATATTTGAAAATGCGGGAACTCATAGACACTTTGCAAAGTTCAAGTTGAACTGCATATTTCCAATGGACGAAATGAATTAACTGGAATCAATTTTGAAGCGTTCAAATCCATCAGCCATTTTCATTAAGTTTACTATGTTTTTTGGAATTGCGGGATTGTCAAATCCAAGAACTGGATTTCAAATCACTTTTGAATGCCACTAGTAAACTCAGATATTAATTGCAGGAACTGGAATCCAAATTTAATGTACAGTAAGAAACTGAGACAAATCAACCCAAATCAAGAAGCTCCATTCTGGATAAAATCAAGTGAAAAATTTAATCTCAACAACCATGTTTAGACAAGAAATTAAGTGAAATGGAAATTGTCTAAACTGGAAATGATGTAATATTCTGCACTCCAAATCACTAATATAGCAACCACAAAACCATATAATGATATATGAGCTACCCTCCTGATGACGCAGAAATTTTTTAAAAGTTTTTTGGCCCCTGGCTACGCCAGGGGCCAAACAAACTTATTTTCAAGGAAGAAAGAAGGGGGAAAGATAAACCATCAGTTTACTACACTATGTATTAATGTATTGCTATTAAGGATGCTTGATTACAATAGTTTTCAGAAAATACTAATAACAAAATAGAATTATACATTACATTATATTATATTTTTATCATGTTGCCTTTTCCTTGATGTGTTGATAGTTCATTTGCTGTTGATAATGTGCTTGCAATTAATTGTATAGCTTCCCCTCCAGTTGCCTTGGCAATAGAAAATCAAGCCGCCTCCCCAAGACCAGTTAGTCTCAGGGAGGTGACTTGATTTCCTATTGCTAAGGCAACTGGAGGGGAAGCTATCCAATTAATTGCAAGCACATTATCAACAGAAAATGGACTATCAACACATCAAGGAAAAGGCAACATGATAAAAATAGATTTTAATATATAATTCTATTTTATTATTAGTACAGTAGTTTTAAAAGCTATGGCAACAAGCAAAAACAATCCAGATTTAAACAAAATGAACTCAGATTTAAACAAAATTAAAAATAAATGAATTTATATTGATTTACAATAGATTTGGGTTCATTTCAATTTTGCTTAAATCTGAATTCATTTTGTTTAAATCTGAGTTCATTTTGTTTGTCGCCATAGATTTTAAAACAACTGTATTTTCTGAAATCTATTGTAATCAAGCATCTAAATTTTAGCCGTCCTTAAATGGAATAGGGTGATTTTTGAGAATGCCTATGATTCCTAAAAGAATCAGCACAAATCCACTCTAGATCCTTTGATATCCTTTTTGAGACACCCATAAATTATATTTATTTCAAATTCATCGCAATTATGATTTGAAACTTGGTTCTTGGATTTGACAATCCCGCAATTTCAGATTTTTTAATTTTTACATGATGTCTATGATTTGTTTGACATACAGGAAATTTAAAATTGTTTATAAGAATCTTGCATTTCTGATTCATGTATCCTGCATTTGTTTGCTGAGTTTTGTCTTTTGTTAGTTGAGTTATCTGCTCAAGGGATTCAAAATTTGCCAATTTAAATAAATCAAAAAAGTCAAAATAAATGATTGATTTTATTAAATGTTTTATTTTTCACTCAGCTGAGTTGCCTGCAAAAGTGATTTGAAATTTGGATCAAGGATTTGACAATCCCGCATTTTTACATTCAGGTTCTGAATTTACAGTATAAGATGCCCCTATAATCAAAGAAAAATAGGGGCCCAGGGTTACTGGATTTGATATGGTTGACATACTGCCACAGCCCATACTAGTGTCCAGCTAGACTCTCACAAGAGAGAAGGCTGGGCCTGAAAGGCCATGTGTACAATAGGGACAATACTGACAGGATAATTGACTGTAGTGGCCCAGAGACGCTAACTTTCAGTGTGGAAAACAACCTGATTGGCTAGCTTCAACACTGTAATATAAAAAACCCAGCTTACTGAAGTCATGTACAAGAAGGGCATCTGGAAAAGGAGGAGTGGCTGGAATCTCCTTCATAGTTTGTGATGTCAAAACCGCAGGCTTGACCTGCCAGCAAGGTTCCAACCAAGCGGGTTTGTGACCTGCAATCCAATTACCCGGTCACTTGAAGCCAGACTAGGAAGTCAACTCAAATTACCAAATCCATCAACATGAACAAATGATGATTCCTCACAGTGGATACCTCAATTTGGTGCTTGACTCATTAGCAGGATCAAGCCACCCCCTCTTCCATCCAGCCGTGTGATCACTAATCATGTTCCTGCTATCCATTGATTCACAATAGCTATATAATCACTATCTCACAATAAAGATTATTATCTATCCTCTAAATATTTTTCCCCTTGTAACTCTGCTAAAACAGCACAGTTACAACATTGGTAGCACAGGTAGGTTCTCCATCCTACCTTATCTTGAAAAATTCCGCCTGTTGCCCGCACACGCCGCGGCCAACAAATCCTTGACAGAATTATGTCTGGCCTCCCGCCTGACTGGACTCTGTATACTCCTGGTACCAAGATACCTGACGGTTTTGTTCTCTACCAAAACACGGTGATCCCGCTACCTGCCTTCAATGCCCTGTCTGTCCTAGGGTTCTTTCAGGCACCCTCATCAACGCTGCAACCAGCTGACAAGACCACCATGCCCGCCTATGTTGCACAAAGACTTTGCAGCGCCGCCTTGGAACCCTTTGCGGGGGCCAACGACAACAATGTTGCCACATGGATTTGGTCCACCCAAAGCAAGTTGGCTCAGATGGAGTGCCCACAGCGGTTTTGGATCGCGGAGATTTTCATTTGTTTGACGCATGACGCTGACACCTGGTGTGACAAATGGCACAAAAAACACACAGACAAGAACTGGGACACCTTCAAACAGGACTTCTTGGCAAGGTTTGTGCTCAAGGATACAGCACTCATGATCATACGCCAAGTAAAGAACCTGACTCAGACAGGCACCGTGAAGGAACTCACCCGCGCCTACAAGGAACTCTGTCTCCGCGCCCCATCTGACATGGCCTTTGACACCCCAGCAACACACCTCATGTACTACGACGCTCTCAAGTTGCACGTGATGAGACATGTGAACCTGGACCAAGTTACCAACCTACAAAGCCTGCACCATGAAGCAGAAAAAGCGGAACAAACCTCTAACGCTCTGCACAAGGCACAGACTGGGAAACAAGAGAGACCCAAGGACTCACATTCAAGTGGGCGCTCCTTGTGACCACCTCCTGGAGGTAACAGCAACAACAACAACCACAAACCCACGGGTTTGAATGGGAATGGGAATGGGAATAACAGCCAATCAAATTGTACCCATTTCCATGTCACTGCCACCCAAGGCAACCAAGATGAGGGAAAAGCCTGGGGAGAGCACTAAGCAAGCCAAGCTCTCCCCACACAACTCCTGACTTGCCCAACAATGAATACCGACCCAAGGACGTGGACCAATGCCCAATGATCCAAGTGCCCTCAGAAGATCCGGTACTGTACACCATTGCCAGACATCCCAATAAAATTGATGTCTTACCCTTTCCGCTTTCACAGTTACACAGGCCCGGCACTATTGGACTCGGGCACAGATCAAACTTTAGTCAACAACAGCTTTGTGAACAAATTCAAGCTGGCCACTAATCCTTCGCGGATTAAAAACGTGGTCCTGGCTAATGAACATCACATTGCCGTGACAAAAGAAACTGCCCCCTTATCTGTCATGCTCAAGAATCTCCACTCCATCATCCAAGGTCCCTTCATTGACTTCCCTAAGTTTGACATTGTACTGGGACTAGACTGGTTACAAAAGAACAACCCTCACGTGGACTGGGCAACCTCAGTGCTGACCATCAAGCGTGAAGGTGTCAACCACCAGATCTACCCAGACTCTGTAGACCAACTCCTACAAGACCATGTCTTTGTATGCATCACAGAGACTTTGGATGAGAAGGAAAACCTGAAAGCTATTGACTGAGACTCCTGCCAGTATGAAATCATACACTTCAAGGACCACCAGGACACCTCCACGCCGCAAGACCGCGACATTGTGGCCCGTCACCCAGAAATCTTTAAGGAGGCGTTACCTGGGCTACCCCCTGAGAAACACATCCAACACTCTATCCAACTCAAGGGGACCGTACCCAAGGCACATCACATCTATTGACTAACCCCAAACAAGGACAACGCTCTACGCGCCTATCTCAAGGAAGCACTGGAAAAAGGACTTATCTGCCCCTCACAGTCTCCCTTTAGAGCCGATGTATTCTTTGTGGCTAAAAAGGTTGGTACCTTACACCTGGTCACAGACTACCGCGCCTTGAACAAAGTCACCATCAAGAATTGTTACCCCTTACCACTAATTGACAATCTCTTTGACACCTTGGGAGGAGCCTCTGTCTTCTCCAAGATTGATCTAACCACGGGCTACAATCAGATTTGTATCAAGGAGGAAGACATCCCCAAGACAGCCTTCCGCACTAAGTACGGCTCCTACAAATGTGTGGTACTCAACTTTGGCATGACCAATGCCCCGTCCACCTTTGTAACCTTCATGAACAAAGTGTTTGTGCCACACATAGGCAAACACGCACTTGTGTACCTGGACAATAGCATTGTCTACAGCCCCTCGGTGGAACAGCATCACAAGGACCTGGAGGAAGTCTTCGCAACCCTGGCACAACACAAAATGCTGGTCAAGCCCTCTAAATGCCAGTTCTTCTGGGAGTAACTACCCTTCTTGGGACACATAGTCTAAAAGGATGGCATCAAACCCAACAGTCTGAAGATACAAGCCATCTGCAAAATGCCACCTGCCAAGGACAAGTCAGAACTACGCACCTTCTTGGGAATGGTGGCCTATGTAAGACGTTTCATACCTAACTGCAGCGTCTTGACCGCCCCCTTGTCTGCCATAACAGGCGCCAAGTCCAAGTTTGTATGGACCCCCCAACATGACCTCTGTTTCAGACGTCTCAAGGAAAAGCTCACAACAGCACCCATCTTACAATACCCCAAACAAGACGGGGAATATCAGATGGAAACCAACGCTTCAGATACATCCATTGGGGGAGTACTACAAATTAAGAATAGTGACAGTGATTTCCTGCCTGTAGCCTACAAGTCGCGCAAACTGACAGATGGCAAGTGTTGATACCCTATCCACAACAAAGAACTGCTGACCATTGTACACTGCCTAGTCAAATGGCGCTGTTACCAGGAATGGCAGGAAGAATTCACAGCACTAACCAATCATAAGTCGCTCATCTACTTCAAGACACAGGCAAACTTGTCACACCACCAAGTGCGGTGGATGGAAATCCTAGAAAGGTTCAACATGCTCATTCAATATAAGCCCAGGGCCAAACTTGCCATGGCAGACGCCCTGTCCCGCCTGTATGTCCACGCTTCTAGGGGTAAAAATGGGCTCAACCCAGACTGGCCTCTCCTAGTGCTCTGTACAAAAGACAAAGGGTTCCCTGCAGGCACAACCAATATCACCAAAGAGACGGTCATCAAGAATGAACACCTCTTTGCTGACGTATACGGGACTCTTCACAGAAAGATGTCAGATGGCACAACCATTCCCTACATTCCCACACATCAATGAGTTGATACCATTCTTTGCTACCACAGAGATCTTGGACACACTAAGAGCCAAAATCTATATTAATTCCTAAAACATAAAGCCTAGTGGCCAACCTTATACCGCAATGTCCAGGAAGTGCTAGAACAGTGTGAGGTCTGCAAAAAGTTTGCCAGAAGCAAAACTCCGCATAAGTCTGTACTCCCCATTCAAACCCAACTACCGTTCAAGGTATGGGCTCTGGACATTGTGCGCCCCATGCCAGGAAAGCACAACAACAAAAAATACATCATCACAGCCATCAATTTTGCAACAAGGTGGCCAGTAGCTCAAGCGGTGAAATTGCACACCAGTAACAATGTCTGACAATTCATTGCCAAAGAAATAATCAGTAAGTTTGGAAAGCCAGAACTCCTGATAACCAATGGGGGCAAAGAATTGACCTCTGAAAACACCAACATGTACCTTGCCAAAAACGGGGTCAAACACACTGTCACAACACCATACCATCCACAGGCCAATGGACGTGTAGAGCGGCTTAATGGTAGCCTTGTGCAAGCCTTAGCCAAACTCACTGCCGGGAGACCTGAAGACTGGTATAAGCAGCTACCAACTGCATTAATTGTGTGCCAAACCCAAGTGAACAGATCCACAGGGAAAAGCCTGTTTGAACTGGTATACAGCACACAGCCTAATATCATTCAAGCATTGACAGGACCCAAACTGGAAATCCCAAGTCAAGTCCCCCCTTGCTCTGATCCTCAAGTAATAGAGGCCAACAGCAAACAAGCAGCCAAAGAAAAGGAACACTTACAAAAAACCTTTATACCCATCCGCCAGAGACATGAAGTCAGGGACAAAGTCTGGGTCATGAATGTTGACAAAAGCAAACTACAACCTGAAAAAGTAGGGCCAGCAATAATCCTAAAGGTAAACGACAATAACACTTACCTTGTGCAAGGGCTCAGGAAACGCAAGCAAGACAAGACATTACACCACAATCACCTACAACCTTGCAAAGCAAGACAAAAACAACAAGAAACTGCCCTGCCTGCCACCAAACAACAACTGGTTCAATATGGCGCCCGGGCTCCTGATGACCTCCCTGACAATCTGCCTCCTGAGGAGGCCGACTTTCAGCCGGGGGGTGTCAAAACCGCAGGCTTGACCCGCCAGCAAGGTTCCAACCAAGCGGGTTTGTGACCCGCAATCCAATTACCTGGTCACTCGAAGCCAGACCAGGAAGGCAACTCAAATTTCCAAATCAATCAACATGAACAAATGATGATCCCTCACAGTGGATACCTTGATTTGGCGCTTGACTCATTAGCAGGATCAAGCCACCCCCTCTTTCATCCAGCCGTGTGATCACCATTCATGTTCCTGCTATCCATTGATTCACAATAGCTATATAATTACTATCTCATAATTAAGATTATTATCTATCCTCTAAATATTTTTCCCGTGTAACTCTGCTAAAACAGCACAGTTACGACAGTGAGATCTGGCCTCTAGGATGACCAGAAGGGAGATTCAGGTGATGAGGATGGTAAAACTCCAAGTCAAGGACACAAGCAGGTGTAATCAAAGAAGTAGGAGCAGAACCAGGCAGGTAAGAAAAGGCATGAGAGTATTTTTGTGTTGATTCACATAAAGATTCTATCAGAATACTTATATTAAAGCAAAAATAGACAATTTCTGCAATCAAATCATGAACTCTTGGAATAAAAATGTTTATTAAGATGATTTCAACCATCAGAAAGGCTTCACTCGCTCATTACTTATACTTACTAGAAATATCTTGGACTCTAGTGCTATCAGAAGTCTGATGACATTATCTCCAGTGACATTGGTGATTTGTTTAGAAAACTGTGTGTTGAGGCATGAGCAGAGCTGTGTTTTGGTTGCTTCTTCATTATGGTATGTTTGGCTGTTGCCTGCCAAAGTGCCACAACTATTTATAGGACCTGTGTAAAAATAGTTGCCTGACCATACAATTGTTTAATCAATTGATTGTATGATATATGTTTCCCCGATATAATTGGGACCCAATATTGCATATGACATTGATCTTTGGGGGATGCAGTATGTGAGCCTTGCAAACCCCTGGCTATTTGAGGTCATTAAGGGGGGTTTATCTTCTGGGAGTGCAATAGATAATTGTTTTCATACATTTTGTGGTACTGTAGCAATGTATGCTAACTGATTGCCATGGGCATTCTGGGCCCTGGCAGATTAATGTGGGTTGATTTTATTATAAATTTACTACTCAATGCTTGAATGCTCTAATCAGAAAGATGGATATTAAAATTTGATACTCAATCACTCAAAAGAATCAGCAGGTTGGCAGTGGATATTTCTCCTTCCTTTTTGGGGCTTGCTTTTAATCAAAACAAAGTGAAATACAATGTTTTTGTCTGGGTATGTTTGCTGCATGTGCAAGTTTTGTGCGCTTTCTATTCAATAATTATGTGTTCTAGATATGTCTTTTATAAAAAATACTATATATTTGGGTGCTGTTTGTAATCTGTGATATTCATCTGCAAATTATATTTCTTCAGTTATGTATCCTCAACTTTGAGTGTGGCTATGTTTTTTACTGGTGAGTTTGATACATGGCATAAAAATAATATTAACAGCTTTCTGTCCCCTGTTGTCATCAGAAAAACTTGCACCAGTGTCAAGTATATACTTATGGGAAGTATAATAAACAGGATAAAGGGGAAAGTTAAGAAGAGAATGATACTTTATTGGATATGAATATAGGATAATATATAGTATCATGGAAAGCCACATACTGTCCATGTACGTCATGGTAGTCATGAGGCTTATCTGAGTAATGTTCTTCTTAAGTCACGAGGCTTGTCCAAGTTGTGTTCTGCTTAGGATTCGAAATGTTTGATCCCTGTATAGATGGCTGAATGATAGCAGTGCTACTGACTTAATGGTTAGTCGGGGAATCATTCAGCAAGTCACTCAGGGAATTAATTCCCTGAGAGAGAGTAATTGTAGATGTTGTGGCACCAGCTATGTTTTGTTTTATATGTGTCTTTGGTATATTCTGATCTGGCCTTGGCTTGTCATCCCAACAGCTCTGAAAGTACAGTACCCCTTGGGTTACTTAGGGATTTCATCTATACCCTTGAACTTTTTGGTTGGTGAGAGTATAAAGCCCTGTCTATAGCTAGCAGGGAGCCTAAGGACCTTACAGTTATGGCTGGGAGCATCGAGAAGGCTCTAGATGGTCAGCGATATCAGATTTAAAAAATATCTACTGCTGAAGATCTCATGCACGCTGTTAGGTTATAGATCCATGGTTCGGGGTAACCGTAGTGTCGTGAGGAATTCTCCCGCCCCAGCTTCTGAGACAAGTTTTTCTTGGCGGAAGTGAGTATTCCAGCATATTCCGGAACATCGGCTAATTTGGGATGGTGGGTTAAGAGAGTTCAGCATTTTTTACAATCTATCCTATAGGTTGATCCGTCTGGATGATAAATGCTGCTGCGATAGTGGAATAGGATAGAAAACTATCTCTAGACAAACTTTATTCAGATTACTGGGTTAAACCACTGTCGGGTTTTGGATCGTGGCTGCTCGACAAACCACATTCCATCTTTAGGTGGAATATCTGGCACAGATCAGGTCTGCAGGGATCTGGCTGGGAACATGCTTGCCGGACCATGAGTTTATAGCTGGTATCTTGAAGCCCCTTCTTAGGCATAATGCTCCAAGCAAGTTGGATAAAAAAATTCCTATACATACGGTTCAGGATGTTCTTAGAACTTTTGTGACAGTACCCTTCTCTACGGGTGCTGTCAAACTAAGCTAGTAGTCAGCCGAGAGGATATGGTACTCTGGACAAGGGTTTAATTCTTGAATTGGAGTCGCTAGTCCTATATTTATGTCTGGCATCTACAGCTTATGCCTAAGTAATTATTGTGTACATGTTGATTTATAGAAAGATTCCAGAATTACGAAATAACTTGGGATATAATGTGATAATAGTTGGATTGAAGGATGTAGCCCAGTACAGCCCATTGTATTGAAAATTGGTTTGATTTGGCCAGTGAATTCCTTTAACCTGACTTTGGTAGCTTATAGTTTAAGCTTTTAATGGGGGTTGATGTGTTCGAAAATTGGAAGCTATTTACATCTGTTAAGTAGCATTTTTAAAGCTTTCCAGGAGTGTGGTGGATTGAGAAACTGCTTTGCTTGGATTTTAAATATTTAGATACAGAAAATAATCATGCAGGCCATGTTTTGAAAAACCCCTTTTTGGTTTGATGGAACAATGGAAAAATGTGTAAGCGGCATAGACGGGTTTGAAAATTCTTGCAAGTTTCATTGAAATAACGTTTTTTACGTGAGATGCACAATTCAGTCCTGAAAACGTGCCTTTTTGAAATAGGGTTATAGCGGGTACTGGAAGGTGGTTTTATTCTATTTCAGAGTAAACAATACCCAGAGTAAATGGGAGAAGCAGGAAAATATTCAAGCCAAGAAAACTGGTGGTACACAAAGCTCAAGAGTTAGCCTGTCTTAGGATTAGTATTCGGGGAACTGTTCAATCGGAAGAGGAACGTGGGATATCAACTAACTCGCTCGAGGGGGATAAGAGCTTGATCCTCAGCAGGGCTTCGCGCGACGTGTATCGTGAAGAGACATCGGGTGATAAGAGCTTGCAAAGCAACTCGCTCCACATAAATGGTAGGGGGTGGCGAACCTCGTGCGAGGTAACGAACCAGCAATAGCTGGGGTCTTGCAAAGTAGCCACTCTCCAAGGAAATTCTCCAGTTGCAAATACAAAACCAATGATTCCAGCCGCCCACATATCACAGGGAGAAAGATCTGCAACTTGCTGTCGCTGAGAAATCAGCTCAGGAGAAGAGTAAACCGTGTCCTGATCAGTATGGAAGCCTGGCGATGCAGACTCCCGAGAGCAAGCCTTGCCAAAGTTACAGATCTTGAGCTGCCCCCCATGATAAATAGCTAAATTTTCTAGCTTCAAATCAAGGTGAGCCACGCCTACAGAGTGTAAATAGTCAAGCCCCTCCAAAAGGTCCCAAAGTAGGGAAAGCGACTCTTCCTTTGCGATCCTTGTCCCCAAAAGTCCATAACCATCATAGAAGCCCCCTTCAGTGATTACGAAATGCATATGTGAATGTAAGCACACATCAATAAGTTTCATGATATTGGGGTGCTCTAGGCGCGTTGCAACTAGTATCTCGTTCTGGAGCCTTCGCCTATAGTCAATGTCAGATTCATGACTACAGATCTTTTTAAATATCCGTGCAGTGTTGACCTGAAGAGTAGAGCGCTTGACGACATTGTAGACTAAACTAGATGGTGCGGCATGAAGAATAGGACCGATTATCCGGAAGTGGCTAAGCAGAGGCTCAAAGCGGTTTGGTTCAGGAAGATTCTGTTCGTGAGGAAAGCAAAGCCCTCCACAGAATAGTTTTCTATATTCTGGCTCGCTACATGGGACTTGAGGTGGGTCAGAAACTATGCGAAATAGGGAAAGATGTCGCGAGTGAATTTTTGTTCTGCGCCTGTTGCGATAAATGGTTGATTCCTGGTTGCGGGGTGGGCTGAAGTCACTTGACTTGGTTTCTGGTGCTGAGGAACCTTCAGGGAAGGAGGCAATGGGCGGGATGGTGGGAGAGCCATCAGAGGAAGGAGTATGGTTGGCACTGGAGTCCTCGAAGTGGACCTTCTCTTCAGCAGCGGCTTTGGTGGGCGTAAAGGGCCGAGCAAGCCTTCTGAAAAAGGAAGCCATTACTTACCCAGGATGGGGCTTGCAGATTAAATGGATTTAAGGATACCCCGGGCCAACTATGCATTCCTCTATTCAGCAATGCTTGTGTTAGGTGACCTTTGTTGTCCGATTCCGTCATGGCTGGGTGTGAACCAAAGCCATCGTCTGGCGCTGATTTCAAACTATTCTTGGTTTAAAAATAGATAATATACCGTCTTAACCGCCCATCTGCACTTAGTAACCGTAACCGTAACCATAACCCTGCTTGCTTCGGACAAACCAGACTCCTCTGCTTTATGACGTCAACACCATGCACCAAAGCCCTTTTATACGTTTTTCATGGGTCCGATTAGGGCCACTTCTGCCAAGCCCCGAGTAGCCGCGGCCAGCTTCTGACTCTGGATCTTGTTCAAATATCTATTTTAGACTATTCAAATATTAACTAGTTACGTTCTGGCTGTTGCGGACCAGAGCCGAAAGCTAGCCGGGGCTGAGCTTAAGCATCCCCAGGTGCAATCAGAGGTGGTTCAGAATAAACTAGCATCATAACTTAGAAAGATCATTCCAGATTCCCAAGTGGCACATCCGTATCTTCCGACATCCCCCTAGCCACCCCTTCCCAGCCTGAATCCTTCCATGGACGCTTGGGAATCTGATTGACGTCAGCCTTGCCAATACCACACAGCCAAATTGCAATATTCAAAATAATGTATTTAAAATAATGTATTTAAAATAATGTATTTAAAATAATGTATTTAAAATAATGTATTTAAAATAATGTATTTAAAATAATGTATTTAAAATAATGTATTTAAAAATAATAACCAAAGAATATACCCCACTTTGAAATCCATTCGCATCACAAGCCTTACCCCCGATTCCCCAAACAAAACATCCACCAGTAGCTAACATCACTGGTCCCTTTCTCAAAGAAACTCCAAAGCCATGTGAAATCAAGCACCAGCTTAAACCGCACTGATGTAGCCCAAATCAAACTGCAAGCATACCAAGTCAATCAAAGACACGTTCCATAGCTTTAAAACAAAAGCACCCACGCTTCAAAAAGATATCCTTTAAATCAAATATACTCCCCACCACTGCACATGCCAAATTCAATCCAACCTTCATTAATCCATAAACATCCAACCCCACATCCCCCTGCAAATACATAAACATCCCCTTTCATCGCTGCCACAAGCACCAATTTCACCGTTCACTGTAACCTAATCTGCTTACAAATCCATCCAAAATCCCTCAACGTACCACAAAATAACACCTGAAATATTACTATTCACAAAATAATACAGTGACTATTTATATACTTATGAAATCACAATACACCATTTCTTGGCAAATAATAACCCCCAATCATAGATAACAATACCAAACACCATGGCCATGCCAACAAGTTGATACCTGGCATCAAATCACCATCTAAACTCTCTGTGACCAAACCTAAAAAAGATCCCAACCAGGTATCACAACATTCCCCAGCACCATAACACCTTCAACCGCTCCATCTCAAAAACCCATTCCCCTACAGATTAACCCAACTAGTCAGGAAGAAGGCGGCCCCAAGGCTCAATCCAGATATCATACTCAGATCCTTCCCCTAGTTTTTCAGAGAGATTATCCTCTCTCAAACCAGACGGCTAACATGGATACTATATATCATATTATCAGCTACATCAAATCCCTTTACTGCTTCAATAACAACCCTAACCTTCTAAATTACCTCCCTTTCCTCATACTGTATACTGTTATAAAGTTCCTAAGCTAAAGAAAGGTATGCAGCTACACTGATATTGCAACTGAACTAATCATAGTTCAGCATTTGAATCAGAAAACAACAGCACTCCAAAAGAAAAGGACAGAGAATACTAATAAAGCAGACCATCTATCCAGATTTTAACCACATCATGCTGTAGACCAGAGCTGCTAGCCTGGAAGGAGGCATCATGGCATGGTCCAAGTATGGTTTGAGTTACAGGTAATCCATCCCAGGGCCGGCATCTGAGATCAACCACCCTTCTAATCCAAAGACATTTTCTGTACCTGGACATCCAAACCAGAATGAGCCATGATATTAGATACGTCATGGGGTGGCTCTATGAGCACCCTGGTGTATTGTAAGATATGTTGGCGGGCAAAAGTTAATCTCAGTTGCAACACCTCTCTTACCTCATGTCTGTTGCCCTCGACCAGGGTCAAAATCTGCGGTAGATCCAGAAAATCAAGTAAAAAACACTTCTGGACCAGTACAGCACAGCAAAGTGCAGTTGGTTATGGTGAATCCTCTTGGTGTTTCCTTGGGCATGTTCAAGTTGATAAGTGTGGTCATCATAGGCGGCTATGGCTCTAAGGGGCCCAAGGTAGCTGGGGTTGAGTTTTACAGTGCAAGGGGCCAGGGCGTAAGCTGAGCCACTCACAGCGTAGCGGGTGTCTAAATGTTTGGTTGTCCCTGGATCCACTTTTGCACAATGTTGCAGGCCTTAGCCCACAACGTTGTATCAGTAAAGTGGGATGGTCAGGGGTGGTTCAACCAAGGCTATGAGCTTTGACTTGCCCCATCCCTGCTGCACTATCAGGGGTGGAAAAGGCGCTAGGGCTGAGCCACATACTAAAGTAGCTTCTGTCTCCCAGAATGGGTAGAGCAGTAGATAAATTCCCCGTCCAAGCAGTGCTTAGATGACCTTATGAAAGCTTAGCAGTTGTTTAAACCAGTGAACCATCTAATTGCTCCATCTGTACATTGGCTTGTGGATGGTACAGGGTTGAAACTGTGCTGTTTTAGCAGAGTTACACTGGGAAAGTATTTGTAAACTAGATAATATTCTTTATTGAGAGATAAGTATTATATAGTCATTGTGAATCTTGGATAACAGGAACATGATTGTGTTAATTATTTGGTTGAATGGTGAAGGGGGTGGCTTGATCCTGGTAATGAGCCAAGCATCAAAACGAGGTATTCACCTTAAGGGATCATCATTTGTTCATGTTGTTAGATTTGGTAATTTGAGTCAACTTCCTAGTTTGGCTCTGGGTCACTGGAAAGTTGGGTTGCAGGTCACAAACCTGCTTAATCAGAACCTTGCTGGTGGGTCAAGTCTGCTGTTTTGACAGAACCATATGTTTTAGAAAATCCTTTACACAGTAGGCCTTCATGATGTTTTTTACAAGTTCTGACCCTCTATCTGTGATGAGTTGTTTTAGGCAGCCAAAGCGTACCACAATCTTCTTTCCAAAGGAACAGGTGATGGTGGCGTGTCTAGAAGTTTTCCAAGCTACCAGCTGGTGTTTAAAACAGTTGATGGTGATAACAATGTAACTCTCCCTTAGTTTACCCTCAGACAGGGGTCTGACAATGTCAAGGTGTCTTGGCGCATGCACAGCCACCAAATGTTATATTTCATGATATCAAACAGGTCATGCCCACATATGTACGTTGGCGTACAATGATAATGCAAGGCTGCATCCCCTTACTGTGTGGCTGTCAGGAAACCAACCTTGGGGGCCAGGTTATCATTTTCTGGGATCAGGCAGGCTGTAGGCCGGGCGGGCAAAGCCCATCATAGGATTGGTGATGACTTAAATAAGTAGGGAATAGGTTTTCCCACTCAAGACCACAAGCCAGAAACTGAGATGATAGTGGCAATCACTCCCAAAGAGGTGATGTACACTATACCAAACAGCTTATTGAAATTATCTAGGAGAAATTTGGAGGCAGAAAGAGGCATTGGTATGGGGGTGAGCGGTGGATCCATGTCCAGTTGGTAGGCAGGGAGGAAGCTATATTCATCTTTAAACAGGCATGGTTCAGTAGTAAACCAAGGTCCCTGCCTATTATACTGGGTCAACTCTTTAGTATGGGCCAGGGATCACACAAAAGTATATTTTTAGCAGTGTATTCTTGATACTCAGGCTTCAAAAGGTACTCTGTAAAGTGAGCAAGACCAAATAGGGCACTTGGAGGACAAAAACTTGTTGGTGGTGTCAAGATTATACTTCTGGGAAATATAATAAACAAGATAAAGGGGAGTATTTAAGAGAAGAATGATACTTTATTTGATATGAATGAAGGTATTATATAGTATCATGAGAAGCCACATGTTGTCCATGTACGTCATGATGGTCATAGGCTTATCTGAGTAGTGTTCCTCTTAAGTCACAAGGTTTACTCAAGTTGTGTTCCACTTAGGATCTGGATCATGTGATCCACATAATAGATGGTCAAATGATAGGAGTGCCACCAACTTATTGATTAGATGGTGAGCCATTTGGTGACTCATTTGGTGAACTACTCAGAGTGTTAATTCCCCAAGAGGGAGTAATTGAAGATGTTGTGACATCTTCCCTGGGGTACTGGAAGGTGGAGCCTTGGGAATTTTTTTCAGAGAGTTGGGGATAAACGCTTGGTATTGATCCAGTTTGGTGTTAGGGACAGGGAGTCTGTAATTTTGTTGGGCTGTCTTGGCTTTGCATAGGCGGAGTTGGTTGTGATGCATACGCTTCAGCTTGGTTTGCTCTCCAATACCCTTGATGAGGTAGGTATTATTGGGTTTGACTTCCACAACAATGCCTGGTCCGCGCAATACTGGGTTCAATTTGTGCTGATTGTGGTTGACAACCCAGATCTTGTCTCTGGGTTGAAATCTTTTCTGTTGTAGCAGGATTGCTTCTCTCTCAACTCTTTTGTGTTCCATTTTCTCTTGGTCCTTTCTAGCTTGCTGTATGTTGGGGTCGTTGGCTTCTGGTACTTTCTTAGGTAGAGGTAACTGGGATCCTGCAGCTGTACTAACAAGAGCAGGCTATTGCCCATATACTAGTTCATATGGGCTCTTGTCAGTATTATGGTTAACCCATGTTTGACAGACCATGAGCGCTGTTGGGAGCATGTCAACCCAAGCCTTTGGATTGTTAGCAGATAACTTACTGAGGGCTTCTACAAGCGCGCCGTTTAGTTGTTCTACCTGTCCATTTGCTTGAGGATGATATGGGCTGGCCGTGATGTATCTTATTCTGTTCTTGGAAAGGTAGATATTAGTGTCAATGGCTTTGAGTTTAGTGCCTCCATCTGTGATTAGGAGGTCAGGTTTCCCAAACTTGCCTATAATTTCTTTGCCAATAAATTGTCTCACATCATTGCCTTTGTGCTCTTTTGTGGCTTGTGCCACGGGCCATCTGGTTGCATAGTTGATAGCTGTTATGATGTACCTTTTCCCTTTGTTTTCACCAGGCATTGGTCCCACAATATCCAATAACCATACCTTGAAGGGTTGTGTGATGGATACAGGTGCTACTGACTTGAGTGGTGCTTTGGTTTGGGAGTACTTTTCACAGACTTCACATTGCTCCAATACTTTTTTGATATCATCTAGCATATTGGGCCACCAGTAGTGTGTTTTAAGATACTCATGTAGGTTTCTGCTACGAGTGTGTCCCAAGTCTCTGTGATATCTGAGGATGGTGTCAATCTTTTGAGTTGACGGAACATATGGTACAGTGTCACCACTTGGAAGTATTTGGTGTAGAGTACCATATATGTTTTTGAACAGATGTTTGTTCTTAAGGACCTTTTCTTGTATGTACATGGGAGTGCCTGGTGGAAAACCTTCCTGGAGATTCCCCATGATGATCATGGGCCAGTTGGGTTCACCATCAGTGCAGAGGGCATGCTTGCTGTACAGCCTTGATAGGGCATCTGCGGTAAGCATTTCTTTGCCTGGTTTGTATTTGATTTGCATGGGGCATCTCTGTATGAAACTCATCCATTTGGCGTGTCTTCTTGATAGATGTTGTTGTGTTTTGAAGAACACTAGGGATTTGTGATTGGTGAGCACCTTGAATGTCTGAGCTCCTTCTAGATAACAACGCCACTTTAGGAGGCAGTGTACAATGGCCACCAATTCTTTGTCGTGGATGGGAAATCTTTGTTCACCGTCAGACAGTTTTCTTGACTCATACACTATAGGGAGGAATTCTTTCTCTGCTGTTTGAATGCAGAGTACTCCTCCTATAGCACAGTCAGAGGCGTTGGTTTCTAGTTTGTATATCCCTTCTTGGTTCTAATACTGGATTATGGGGGCAGTGACCATTTGTTCTTTTAACTGGCAAAAATGTTGGTCTTGTAACAGGGTCCATACAAACTTAGTTGTTTTGCCTGTAATGGCTGATAGGGGAGCCGTTAGAGCGCCCCAGTTGGGGATGAGCCTTCTGACGTAGGCAACCATGCCCAGGAAGGTGAGAAGTTCACTCTTGTTTCTGGGGGCTGGCATTTCAGTTATGGCACATATTTTCTCTGGATCTGGTTTGATCCTGTCCTTGCTAACAATGTGGCCAAGGAAGGGGAGTTTCAACAAGAAGTCACATTTTGATGGTTTGTCAATAAGTTGATTTTCCTTGAGAGTGCGGAGAACTAAGCAGACATCTTCCCAGTGTTGTTTTAAGTTTGGGCTGTAGATGATTATGTCATCTAGGTAGATAATTGCTTGTTTCCCAATGTGTTCTTTGAAAACCTCATTAATGAAAGCCACAAAGGTACTGGGGGCATTTGCCATGCCAAAGTTAAAGACAACACATTTGAAGGATCTGTATTTGGTTCTAAATGCTGTCTTTGGGATGTCTTCAGGTTTTACGCAAATTTGGTGGTATCCTGCTGTAAGATCAATTTTTGTGAAGATTTGGGACCCCCAAGGGCGTCAAAAAGGTTGTCAATCAGGGGCAGGTGATACCTGTTCTTAATTATGACCTCATTAAGCACCCTGTAGTTAGTGACCAGGCAGAGTCCTCCGTCTTTTTTTGCCACAAAGAAGACAGTGGCACCAAAGGGTGATTTTGAGGGTCTAATGAGGACTTTGTCCAGAGCCTTGTCAAGGTAGGTCTTTAGGGCGTTGTCTTCTTGGGGTGTTAAGCAATAGATAGGGCGAGCCTTGGGTACGCTTCCTTTAAGGTTGATTTCATATTGTATGCCACAGTTGGGTGGCAACCCGGGTAATGATTCCTGGAAAACAGAGGGGAATTCTTTGATTAGCTGATCACAGATGTAGTCCTATTCACGTCTAGATTCTGTATTCTTAAATTGAATTATTTTGTATCTGCAGGTATTCTAATTGATCTTGCTGGGGTCTGTTTCCTCTTCTGTTTCCATTATCTTTACAAACACATGGTTGCACATGAGAGTGTCAAGGTGAGTTGGGTAGATGTGATGGTGTACTTTGCCGCGCTAGATGGTGAGAGTGGCACTGTCCCAATCAATGTGGGGTTTGGTTTTCTGCATCCAATCTAAGCCTAGTATCACATTGTATTTAGGAATTGGTATGATAGGGCCGCTGATTGTTGTTTGTACATCTCCAATTTGAGCGCAGAAAGGTTTTGTCTCTTTAGTGACTGGCGTGCTTCTGTTGTCCGCCATGATGACTCTCCTGACACTGCTCCAAACTGTAGGTAATTTCATAAGGTTGGAAATTTTTTTGTTAACAAGGGATTGATCTGCTCCAGTGTCAAATAGTGCTTTGCTCTGGTATCTGCAAAAACGGAAAGGATAGGTAAGGAGTTTATTTCCAGTTTGGGCGGCAAATAGTAGAGGATTACTGGAGGGTACTTGGATCATGGTAATTGAGTCCATGTCTTAGTCCCTTTATGAGTCTTGTGAGTTGGGGGAGGACAGCTCACCTAAGCACTCCCCTGAGCTTTTCCCTCCTTGTTGGTATCTTTGGTGCTTGCCTGGTTGTCTTGGGCTGTACAATTTCTGTTTTGAGGGTGGGGGTTGTTGGCTCAGTTGTTCTGCTTATTTGGTCGTGTGTCTTTCTTGGCTGTAGGGCTCTCCTTGCATTTGTTGGTTGTGTGTAAGTCATCAGATTTCTGTGCCGCGCGCTTTCCCCCTAGGAATACATCCTCAAGGTTCTCACAGCGGGTCATGTCAAACTGACGTCTAATGTGCATAGGGAGGCCATTGTAGAAGTCCAGGCGTGGTCCAGGTTCATCAAAGTTGATGGCATTAGGTGCACAGTCACGTAGTTCTTCATATGCTGTGATATACTTCTCAATTGTTCCTGTCATCTTGAAGGTTCAAAGTTCTGTCATGATCACTACATCAGAATCCTTCATGGAGAACTTTTTGAGGAATGCGTTCTTAAACAGTTTTCAGTTTTCCTTCTGGTTGGGGTGTTGAGCTATCCATCTGCTTACAAACCATGATGCACTTCCTGTGACGCAGAGAAAGATCTCACTGACCCAAAGTCTGCGGGGATATTCTACTTGTTCAAACTTGCTTTTGGTACTGTTGATCTAAAGTGAGGCGTTTTCACAACGTAGTCCTGCAAAGGTGCCAATTTCAGCTGTATGTAGGCGCTGGAATACAAGATTGGGTATTTCAGGATGTTGTGGTGCTGTTATGGTTGTTGTGGTGGGTAACAATATGTGAGCTTTGAGAGTGTTGTATTGTTCTACAGGTACAAGGATGTTGTCATGGATAACAAAGCCTGTTGGGACGTCTTGTCCTTCTTTGTAGTCTCTCCAGATGCTGGGGAGTACCATTGTTTGAATCTTTTTCTTAGGAGGAATTTTTTCTTTAAGTTGGGTAGGTATGGATAACCTACCTGTGCTACACTGTTGAGATTATACTTCTGGGAAGTATAATAAACAAGAGAAAGGGGAGGATTTAAGAGAAGAATGATACTTTATTTGATATGAATAGAAGGTATTATATAGTATCATGAGAAGCCACATGTTGTCCATGTACGTCATGATGGTCATAGGCTTATCTGAGTAGTGTTCCTCTTAAGTCACGAGGTTTACTCAAGTTATGTTTTGCTTAGGATCTGGATCTTGTGATCCACATAATAGATGGTCAAATGATAGGAGTGCCACCAACTTATCAATTAGACGGTGAGCCATTTGGTGACTCATTTGGTGAACTACTTGGGGTGTTAATTCCCTGAGAGGGAGTAATCAAAGATGTCGCAACAGTGGTAGGGCAGGTGAGCTTAAAGGATTGGGGTTAAATTGGTATATTACTAAGATAAAATACAGCAACAGTTGGAAAATCCAATATCTCATAATCTTTATTCAAAAATGGTGATAAAGTCTGGCACAGGGTCTAGTGGTTTATATAGCACCCCACTACCAGACTTTAATCTTAATGAGCGGGATTCAGTTAGTCAGAAAATGAGAATTTGGATGGATAGGTCACCTGGATTTTAGGACGGCAAAACAGCACTGGCGCAGGAAGGGCGCTTATTGGCTGGATCTTCAAGAAGGTTAGCACACACCTTCTGTTTAGGAGAAATATTCTTGAGGTGGCTCTCTGGCCCATGCTTTCTTAAGGGGCAGGATTCTGATTGAACACAAAGTCAGACATCAGGCTCATCAAGCCAATGACAGAAGCCTCCTTGCCTCCATTAGGCAACTTTTTGTGTCCTTTACTAGGTGCCATAATTGGTAAGTCTACACTAGTGGCCTCATCTTCAAGAGCATAAGCAGTTTGAATCAGAGAAAATTTAATCCCAAAAAAATACAGGTGACCAGCCTCCTGGTCCTCAGGGCTGGTGGCCTGCAAGTGGCCTTGACCAGGGTTCAAAACCTGTTCTAAGTCTTGGATTTTGAGAGGAGAGAAAATGTCATTACTGGCATCATCCCCCTTTCCTCCTAAACACACACTCTCTCAGGCTTTCTTGCTTAGGTATTGTTGGATGAATTACTTGTCATTGATTAGATTGCTTAGAGGTTATAATGTTCTTTTTTCTATAGATGTCATGAATGACATTTCAATTCTTATGTTAAACACAAGCCAAATATGAGAATTAAACCCTGGGCCCTAGGCAATACAAGCCACTAGCCAAGAGGATCAAAGAGCCAGCAAACCACAGTGTATTAGGCCCAAGTCTGGAGCATGTTTGATGACCCACCCGCCAACCTGAGAAGTTTTCCTAATGAAGCTTTAGCCATAGTCAACAACAAGCCACAGAAAACCCTGACCTATGCGGGAGTAGCTGCTTTCTAAAAAAGGTTAAGGCTGAACCCAAAAATAAACCCTCCAATGAACACTTGTCAATACCAGGCCCCAACACCAAGCCAATGATGTATTCTGCCAGGCCGTGTGATACAGGGAATAGAGACAGGGAAATAGAGAATCACCACTTCTATTCCCCAGCACCAGCCAACCTAAAATTGGCCACCCAAGAAGCCTCCCCCAAATGCCAAAGTCCCACTGGAAGAACACCTAAGGACCTAAAGTCCACAAATTTTGGAGACACAAATTCTAATATTATAAAAATCCTGCTATTAGGAGGACAGCTGTAAGGACCATCTTTTATGATGATCCTACCACAGATCTGTACAACCTAAGCAACTTGTTACAAATGGTCCCTCAAACTATTCAGTTAATAAAGATTTTTAAACCTGACATATTCTTTATTTTTTGTAAGATCTTAAGAACTCCCATGAAACCACCTAATCCTTCCCTTCATTGGGGGATTAGGTTCAAATAGATGTTTTTAACTGTTGTGTACAATAGTACAATACACTGTACAGATGGAAACTCACCCAGGATCTGGAACTAGCACTGCATTATGTGATAATGGGAAATGATATACTGCATCCTTGTTCTCCTCAAACCTTCCCAATAAGCAGAAATCTCAGTCTGCAACCAAAAATCCTGTTACTACCAGTCTTTTTTGTTCTTTTTCTTCTGCTTTCTTGCTTTTGTATCTAAGTGCCTATGCCTTCTTAGGTCATTTCAATCTGTTACTAGAAAGATATCAAATCTTTGGAAAATTGGTACATCTGGGCATGGTATCTTTGCCAATTGTTTCCATGATTACAGGTTTGAATATTTCTGCATTAATTAATCATATTGGGAAGTTATTTTCAGCAGGATAGGTTCCTGACAACGGCAGAATTGTCACTGTGATAACAAATTAGATGAACCTTTGGTTCACACAAATTCTATCCTATCTAGTAGTATTATTTTTCTGTTTCTATTCTAATCTCTCAAGCACACAGGCCCCCATAACTCCTACTGTCAATCCCACAGACTCCTTTCCTGCTCTATACTTCCCTCTTAGAGCACCCTTTGGACCTGTAAATTTCACCAAATATCCACCAAACCCTGCTTACTCCAAGTCCAACTTAGAAAACATACTCATTGCCAACCCCTGTGACAGAAATTGTTGGATAGTAAGAAGCTGTCTCCAGGTGGTGGGAAATCACCATCCAAATCCACATAAAGTTGATGATTAACCACCAACAAAGCTTCAGATACTGTTTTGTGAAATTTCCAAAAGATACACTAGGGTTAAGCAAAAATGATTAACCCTAACCAAAAGAGCCCAAGATAGATAACCTGAGAGAGAATCAATGAGGCTTCAGTGTAGAATTCAGGACATTGAGATGTTACAAATATCTCAGCTTTAGATACGGTGGGGAAAACCCATAGATTTGCGGGCATTGGATTAACATTTGGCGGAGGCAACAACAAAGTACCGACGGTGGGGCCCCATCTTCCCGTAATAATTCAGCTAAGAATTAAATTGTAGAGAATGTAGCGCAGCAGGCCAACTACAGGATGAATTTCAAAAATAAAATTATACCAGAGGATATTTGATTTTTATTGAGTAAAATTTTGGGAGGACTCAACTCTTAAGAGTTGAAACAGTGAAAATTATTCAATATATATCAAAATTTGACTAAGCAATACCACCTGGATCCTTGGCTCCTATCCCTTACGCATTGTCAAGTGAGTACCTAGTCCAGTTTGCAAAGAACCCTTGTATGATCAACTTCTGATGACCGTGCTGATAAATAAGATCATATCTGGTGACTCTCATATTACGTCAATTTATCAACATCAGCTTGCAAAGGGGAATCAAATACAACTGGCGGACCAGAGTGGCTGTCACCCATTTTCAATCAACTGTTCTATTTAAATCCATCAAATCAGTTAATTTTTGTTAGCAGGTTTACAGTTTTTTGAGCTTTCTTACTTGGGCGGATGATTCCTGGCATTGTGGAATCTACTGTGACAACCTCTTGGCAAGAACTAGAGTCACCAAAACAATTGGCTATTAACAAAAGTGATATACAGTACTGCCCATACTATTCCACAATAAATATAATTATTTGCATGCTTATCTGGTACCAATGATACCACCTCTAACCCCACAACCCAACCACCTGCAAGAATTTGCCATCTCTAACAATATCACTTTCACCAAGATGTTTTTAGTATTATATATTGCTCTCACAGGCTTGGTGGACTCCATGGTGCCTAACAACAGTTCCTGGTCCTTGATGAGTAGATTACTATCCTATTTTATCAAGTTGGCACCCATTCTATGGTAAGAATTACCCTCTGGCCCAGTGGTTTCCCACCCTGCGTCCAACAGCACTCCCATCATCAATTGGTATCCTGACAATAGGATAAACTTTCCAGTTGACATAGTACTGGAGGGCTGAGTAGTGCATTTGGTTGCTGTACATGTACTCTATCTTTTATTTTTAATAGCAGACTGTTTAAATGGGAGGTGATGCTTTCTTGAGCCTCTGATGAGGGAGCAAAGTGCCATCTTTCTTTAACAATAGGGAGCAGTAAAATAGGTTGTGAATTTTTCAATTGGGAGGTAGTTCTAACTTGAAGGCAAATTCTATAACCAGCTTGGTGATCTTGTATGGACCACTATCTTAGTGGGCTAATTTCCTGCAGAAGACATGAAAATGTATGTTCTGTGAGTCTAGCTAGACTTTGTCTCTAAATTTCAAGGGGTTTTCAGGGGACCTCTTCTTATCAGCAAAATACTTGTAGGGTTGAATGTCACAGGTCAGGTTTTTAAAGAAGATTTATTGGGTGATGTCAGGGATCCAACCAGTGGGGGGTTCCTGAGAACTTGCGGGCGGACGTCCCGCGGGCCCAGCAGGGAGAGCCCACCACAAGATTGAGGCTAACTTTACAATATAAGATAACAATTTTCCAAGGACTGCCCAAGGTCTGCTTACAGGTACCATAGAATCAATCAGTCCAGTGAGAGTGATATACATAACCCCAAATATCTGGGTGGAAGTGGATTCATTAATGGCAACAAATTCTTGTGGGCGGTCAGGTTGTGGGGTGAGGGGCGGTGTCATTGGAACCAAATATGCGGGCAGGAAATTATACTTGTCGCAGAATAGCAGAGGGGGCCGGATAATTTTGGTGCCTTCTCTGTAAAGGACTTCTGTCTATCTAGTTCTAGATTTGGGGTTGTGGATTAGGATTTTCTCTAGAGTAAACTCTGAATACACCGGGTTAGGTGGGTACTCGGTGAAATGTACTGGGCCAAAGGGAGCTCCTGGTGGACGGTAAAGGTCAGGCGGCTGGTACACAGTTTCTTGGGGCAGGTGAGCGTAGGGTGCAGAACCGCAAGACATAGGCTGTAAATGAAGTAAAACTAATAACAAATAAGGTATGATCTGGTGGAACCAAAGTTTCATGTCACTTTATTACAAGAATGGCAATGAGCATCCTCCTGGCGGTCCAGGGTATAAGTATGCCCATCTATCATGGTAAAACTTTCACAAATTCCCTTGGCCCAGGTTTTTCTGTTTACTAGGTCTTCCCAGTCCTTGGTGGCATCCATCATGGGGGTTATTTCATTGGCTGGCTTGAACTGTGAATGCTCAAATTTCCTAGTCAGGTTGTGGAATTGGTTGTCTCTGGGTGGCCTGCATTCTATGTGAAGTTTCTGTCTCCCCTTCCATGTGGGCCTGAGTTATTTTGGGATCTATGGCTGGAACCACCCGCTGATTGGTCAATTTAACAGGAACCTTTAGCGTGGGAGGTGTTGATTTAGGTGAATTAGATTCATCAAGCTTTAAAGGATTTTCTGAAGTCAAATCCTGCTCTGGTTTGAGCCCAAAAAACTGCAGGTAGCCGGGCAGCCAGCCCTGTGGGCTGGCGGCCCGCAGGGGATCAGGGTTCAAATCCTGTAGTTGAGGCTTTTCAATAATCATAGTCCATAGGAGTTTGTCACTTGTGACAGGTGCCATGTATTTTCTTGATTCAGTTTTGTTGACAAATTGGTTTCTATGTTCCTAATATTGGGGTCCCAAGATGAATCAAACCCATGGTTGGACTTGAAGAGGAAAATGTCAGTTGACACATGGTTCTTACTGTTGTAGGTGTATTGGGCCATATGCAGCATCTTGGCCCAGTTGTCTTGGTCAGTGTTGGCATAGCATTAGAGGTATTGTTCCAGGATCTGGTTCACTTGTTTGGTTTGGATGTGAGTCTGTGAATATTAGGAGATTTGTTGTGTTTGGCTCTTGGGGACAACATACAAGAGGGCACAAAGTAAAACCTTTATTTCAAAATGTTTGAGGATTGAAGCTAGCTTTGGGTTAGTTTTCAGGGTGAAATTAAGGGGATGTACCTTAATTTCCTGGAAAAATTAAAGAGAGTTTCCTTTTAGTGAAAAGGAAAATACAGGCTTGAAGATGATAAAATCCAACACAAATGTGGATAAACTTGTCTTTATTTAAAGTGAGAATTCTACTTATATAGTAAGATGAGAGCAGGGATTATTCAATAGATAGACAAGGGGGCTAGCTAGGTTTGAAATTGTACCAGGATCAGAATGAATAAGTTAATATTATCCAGAATGTGTGGCCATTGTAGTCAATCCATTTATAGAAAAAGGGCAACTGTTGAAATCAAAAGAAAACCCAATCAGGTTCTTTGCAAGTATTGCAATTCACAGGCCATATTGAAATAGCATTAATAGTTCAATTTACAAAAGTTACTGTTGGGAGCTCTCCTAGACAAGAGGTCAAGGATGGGCTTATAGCAAGGACTTTTGAAATCTGTCTGTTGACTGAACCAATTGCCTCATTTATATCTAGAATTTTCATGTCTAACACGGCATGATTTTTTTAAGTGTATCCACTTCATTGGCTGGTGATGTTAACTCACAAGCACACTGAATAAAAGGTTGGAAATGCAGCCCAGGACAGCAACTGTTATCTGGAGATGTTCCAGAAAGACATGTGGTTTCTGCAATAACTGCACATAATGTAGCTACCTCTTGTTTCAGCACAGTGACTTGAGCAGAGAGAGCTGCTAATAAAAGATCAAGATGGGAAGAGCTTTTGGTGGGTCCTGGTTGCAGATGGTGGCTTGTAGTTTGTGTGTGGGGTGCTGAAGCTTCTATTCTCTATCTATAAAGCTCTCAGAAGGTAATGAGAGAGAAGCTTTGGGTTAAGGTTTGAATAACTCTTCTATGCAGGCCTGTACCTCTTGAATAGTTGCTTTAGAGGCAGCCCTGTCCTACTCAATTTCTTCATGAATCTCAACCCCTATAGTAGTTAAACTTTATCCAGGAGATGTAGTTGATAACAGGTGTAAGAATGGACCTAATTTAGCTGGTCCACTCATCTCTCAAAGCCAGTTCTTTGAGTGGATTTATTGGAGTCAAATTAAACTTGTCATGACTGCTGTAACTGGTGGAACTTGTGGAGATGCTTGTGGACATATCCAGGTAGAGAGGAAAAAAGATGAGTGATAGAGTTGAATATTCTGAATTGGGCAATGAGGTTGGGTTTTGGATTGCCAGACATGATCAAGAACAGGGATTGAACCCACTGCTATTCTGAAGTGGTCTCTACCAGTGGCTGGGCAGGGTGTCAGGACTAATGATTTAAGTCCCAACTGACATATTCTATTTGATTTTGTATCTGTGCCAAAACTTTTGCTTTGACCGTTTTCTTCTCCTCTACCACTTTTGGCCATCTATATTTCCACAGATAATGAACCAGTTCATCCCAAGCTGGTGCAAGTCAAAAGTTCTCAATCCCAGCTTTCATAATCTTACTCTTGACAATACATTTCTGATATAATTTGTATGTTAATCTTGCCCAAACATAATTTCTTTATCATCTAAATTTCATAGGATTGGGTATAAAGGCCCTCACAGCTCTAGCATTTCAAGCAGGTTGATATTCACTTATTTAGGCGCATTAATAAAACTATTGTCTTGATCCTGGCTGTATCTTTCCCATCCTTTTGTAATAGAAGTTTGACGGTGATAGTTAAGAAAAGTTTATGATATAACAGCAGATGTTTTTGGAAAATTATAAAGTCTTATACACAGCAGAAAATAGAGATAACCTCTCACAGAAATTTAGCCCCAGCACCATCCAGTGATAGGCTAGAACCAACTGAACAAAAGAGGTGAGCAGCCTGTTTATACATTCAATAGAGGTGCAGAAGTGATGGGGCATTCAAGGAGATAATGCTGTCTTGTAGCATTCAGCTAGGTCAAAATGGATTGTTGTTGTGAATTCAAATTCCTTTGGGTTTTTAATTGGCCTGGTGAATGATAGTCTGCAGATTGATCCCTGAAAAAGTCTCTACTTTTGCTTTTGACCTGTAGAGGTCTCTTTACCAAAATACAGATTGATATCAATATCTGACCCTTACAGATCCTTACCAGCCTCTTGCCACTTGAAGTACCTCCATCAAGGCTACTAGGATCAAATATTTGGGTATAAATTTGAATGCTCTTTCTCCAATAAGATAGGTTCATTTTGTTCATTAATTTTGACATTGAATCTTCAACGCTCATCTTTCATTTGCTAGAAAGTTATCTATTACTCACACTCAGATCAAACAGGCAGTCATAACCATCTTTTATGATATTTCTTTCACTGGTCATAATGGCTTGGCAACCTTGGCAAATAGAGGCTCAGTTAAAGAACAACAGCCTGAAGTATTGGTTGATGATGTTGTCAAATTTAATTTGACAGTCTGGTACAAAATTTGGACCTTGGGCCTTTCCAACAGGCTTTATACAATCCAACTGTAGATCTAAACCCTTGCCTGAATCTGCTACTGCAAGCAAGAATGAAGATTCTATTCAAACCAGCCAACCAGATGACTTGAAATGTCCAGGTGACGTTGACAACCACTGGGTCACTTTAGGAGGCTCTGCAAACTACTCGACTTCAAGTTAGAAGTTGTTGATGATTGTAATCATTAAATTAGTGTCCAAGTCAACAGTCAGATTGTTAAACAACCAAATTTTTGTTGTCTAAGCCTGGGTAAGTTGAGGCTGTTGTTAGAACAGTTAAGTGTTTACAATCAAGTTTGAGGGTTAAAGACTATCTTGCTTATGATGGGTAACAGTCAAATTCCCTTCCTCCACTTGCCCATCCCCTATGCTAAATGTTTCTTGGAGCCTTGCTTATAGCAAGTGCTCAATCAATAAAGAACTCAAACCTATAAACTTGATCTTTACTGTTTGTAGGATTCACCAGTGACCAACATGAAACCACCTAATCTCCCCCTTTTGGGGGATTGGGTTTAAATGGTTGTTACTTCTGCTGATGTGCCATAATGTCCAGAGCTCTGTAAATATGGGAACCAGGCCTGGTGCAGGTACTAATACAGAACACTGCTGCAATGGGCAATGGGTGCCTGTAGTCCCGGGCAAATGGTATACTGCTTCCTTGTTCTCCACCAATCCTCCTGTTAGGGAGGAGCCCCAAGCTGCTCCAATCAAGCCCAAGTCCACAAGTTTGCTCCACCTGTTTTCCTCCATCTTTTTGCTGTCGTATTTGGGGGCCTATGCCTTTCTAGGTTGTTTCAATCCACCCTTGGGGGGTATGGTATGTCTGGCAAGCTATTCCATTTGAGCATGGTATTGTTACCGGTTGGGTCTATGTTGGCAGGTTTAACCCCTTCTGGGTTGATCATCATCCAGGGGGACTTTTCCCTGCAGGGTGGGTTCCTGACACAGGCTTAAAGCCAGAACCTCAGGCCTTAGGTATTTTAGACGTTTGCATGATTTCTTTATCAGGTCAAATAATAAAGCACGCCTTGATAATCAGTAAACTGGGAACGGCTGCTTTGCAAGCTAGCCCAAGGGCAGCTGGGATTATCTGCTCTCAACCAGGCATTCTCATGAGATAGGCAACAAGACAGGGACTGTTGAACAGATTTAAGACAATAGGCTGATTGGCGGGCCAGATATATCCTCTTCTATAGGTGGGCTGGTAGCTTCTGGTGAGGAGGACTCCTGGATTAGAGGAAGGGAAGGAATAGCAAAGATGGTGTTGAAGGGAGTGACTGAGGGGATTGTTGCCTTTAGTGAGCACCAATTTTGTTGGGTGCTACCTTAGGCGTGGCCAAGGGGCACAGCGGGAAACCCTAACTGTAGGATTGGGTTCATACTAAGCTGGGAGGTTGGTCTTCAGGGATGAACAAGGGATGTACCTCAAGGCCCTGGGAAAGCTGTATGGACATTATACCCCTCTCAATGTGGCTAGGGAGGGGCGCCAGAGTAGAAAACCATGTAGGAAAAGAAGGTGGGGTAAGCTTGAATTTTATTGGGAAATTGTGATGGTGCTTGTAATGTTTTGGGCGACCACAGAGCATTGGGTAGACAGCGAGGGTACGGGCCACACATAAGCGGCCTGCAGATCGTTTTAGTCACGGGATGGGGAGGAAATGGGATGGGCTCCTTTTATGGAAACATCTGAATTTGAGGAGTAAAAGCAAAAGGTATTAATCTGGGTTTGCTCTTGAAATTTAAGCCCACCAAGGCGAAATTGAAACGGTGTGGATATGATCATTAATGCCACTTCCAGGCAACAAGTTTGGAATATATGGCTAGATAGGTAGCAGGTATTTTGGGACAGGTCCCCAACTGCACACTTGGGGACCTGTTTTTCAGGGTATACTCTTGCACTTCCAAATAAATGAAACTTTGCTTTACTTGAATGTTCATCCACTCCCTTAAAGCTGCCCTTTGGCAATTTATTCAAATGGGTAGCAGAACGCATTATGGTTCGCTGGCTCCCTTCCTGTCACTAAATGTAGAAGGGGTTTTCTGATGCTAAGATTCAGAGGTAACCTTTTGCAGCAGCCCCTGATGTTGAAAGATTCCAGTAGGCCAGGTTTAGTGTCACTTTATTGTGTGTAAAGGGCTAATCTGACCAACAGGGAAACATTTTAATCTTGATAGGGGAGTGGCTATACAGCAATTACTTTGGATTCTTTTGGAAAAAGGGTTAGCTGTTGGTACATAGGAGCTGGCGAACATCTGGGGTTAAAAAGGGGACATAGTCATCCCACCACAACGCCATTTCTGCTTGGGAGGGGGGGCCAAAGGCTAGCATGTGTGAAGTGTTTTTCAGAACAGCGTCGATGTTGTTGGTTCGAGGCTGTTTGGTCAGCTTGAGAGGCTTTCTGTTAGGGCTTGATGCATCAGCTAACTTCTGAGCAAGTTCCGGCATAGGGGCATCAGGATAGCGCGAAGCAGAGGCTGACGTAAGCGATAAGATGGCAGAGTTGATTGGCGGCTCATCGACTTCATAGAAGTAATTGGTGAGCACAAAGCTGCCCTGGGCGATGGTGAGGCTAGTCCAGGACTTTATTGTCTCAGCAAAGCTTGCTACTGTTCTAAGCTGTGTGGCGCACTGGAGAAGCTCCAGGAGCTGCATGAGCGGTGAAAAGTGGCGGAGGGCTGCCCCAGGCAAAGGGATATTAGTCCTGGCCCAGTTTTCGAGTGAGCTCAGGTTCATCCTTAGCTGCAGGGCCTTTGCTCGACAGCAATAGTGGCGCTCTTCAAGCACCATGTTGAAGAGAGAAGACGAGAGGAACAAATAGATCTGAGACATGATCCGCTGGACAATTGATTGGTGAACCATGTACATTCGAAAGACGTGGTTGAGGGAGTCTAGTGTGGTGATTAAGGTTCTAGGGGAGTATGGCATTTGGCGCGGAGAGAGGGGGCGGGTAGGACCTTTGGTTGGCGTCTTCTTCTTGTCTTTGAACTGGACTTGGTCAAGCCCAGGGATGATGTCGTGGTCTAGCATACATGTCACAAGAGACTTGCGAAGCTTCTCTTGGGTGCCGTGTACAATGGCGCTATATGCATCGTAGATGATCTCAGGGAGGATGACTTGCTGCTCGATGGTGGCGATGCAGAGCCCATGGTCCTTTTTAAGGTAGTACAGGAGTTGAGTGCAATTGGTAAGCCAGAAGCTCAAAAGGATGACGTCGTGGGATTTTTCCTAGGCTTGTTAATAGCGTCCTTGGGGGTCTTACTTTTATGATATTGTGGATGGTGTGGATAGACAGGTTGATAAGCCCATCGAATAAGCTGGGGGCCTGCAATGAGTGAGCATATCGCACCAACAGCAAGATGCCGTTGGAGGGAACAAAAAGGGTTTCATAACTTGAGTTGCATGGGACGCGGGTTACAAGTGTCTCGACAATCGAAGGGATGTCGTGTGCTTGGAACGGAATCATCTGGTCTTCAAGGCACTCTGTCCATGAGAACTCTTTGGGCTGGAAGCGGTGTGGTTGAGTTTTGGTGGTTGTATTGTGAGTGTTGGTGTAAACATGGGCGCGTTGCTGGAGGCGTGACTCCATCATTTCGGCTTCGTAATCAGCACTTGGCCCAGAGTACAATGCTTCGCCCCATCCCAATGAGTTTTTGTTGGTCAAATCGCCAGTAAAAATGAGCTCGTCGTCTGGGTTTCCAGGGCCGTGATAAAGGTCATGTGTAATTTCATTGGGCACCCAGCCATTGTCTAAACCAGTTTATTAAGTCCATGCAACTTTGTTGAAGAATTGACGTCATAATGTTACATTTCAATTACCCAATCTAAGGCATACCTGAATTCTTATTTTTTATTTCTTTGGGTTGAGAAAGCTGTTCTCCTGGCCAGGAAAGTACTGAAGCATCGATCAAGCCGGAACTAGAAAATGTGATACTCTTGTCTGGTTCTCCCCATGGGTCGATATCTGAAGCCGACGGGGTTACGTCGATTATGCGTTTACCCAGTTTAGCAGGAGTCGGAAGTGATATTTCATGACTAGAGTTTCCCATTTTGAGAAATAAGTGTAGACCTAAAGATCTTAAACAAGGATTAAATTATAAGAAACTTGTTTAGCCCCGATAAAAGAAAAATAAACATGTGTTTCTAAATATCCCAATTGGCTACACTACGTTTGTAAAATAGGAAAAGGGGAGCAAGCTTCCCAAGAAAAAAAGAATATTTAAAAAAACATGAGCAACCTTTTAGAGTAGGTATTTGTGATCCAAGTATTCTGCGTGGCCTTAAATTGACTCTACTGATTAACTTTGAATAATCTTAAGAACCGGAAGAAAATAATTGCAGAAGAATGTTTTGGCTAAGTTGCCATAAATTCATTGATGCTTTGAGAACAAAGTATAAAAACTAACTCTTAAAATTCATAAAACATCAAATGTAACAAGCTTATACTTTGTTACTATTTAGTAATATTTTCGTTGTTTAAAAAGCGATTGGGCGTGGCTTTTTGTCTCTATTTTAATAGATATTCAAGGATTCATCAGCTGGTTAAAGTTTGATTAAAATATACTAAGCCTAAAGTTAAAAGGCCTTCGATTTTCCCCTTAATATAAAAGCTAATAAAGCATTAGATTTAACTAAGGAACTCACTTTACATTTAATCCAGAAGAAGATATTTTTAAAAAAAAAACTGCATATACCTCTATTGGACGTCAGTGAACCTAAAGTATAGCTAACTTGATCAATACCTGTATTGATACCTTGAGCAGTAATACAATCTGTTTTGTAAGCTGCACCTCACCTAAGGAATGTGGGCCATCGATAAATAATGGCGATGACGTCATATCTCGAGATTGACCCTGCACTTCATACATCCCTAGCCAGGAATACGTAAATTTTGCTTCACACCAAACTCTTTATTCTGCTTCTAACGAGTTTTTATTCGAGTTCAAAGACGGCGTTAAAAGGAACGCGGCCATACGGAATCATGTATGTGATATTAGATCTACTTCTAACGAGTTTTTATTCGAGTTCAAAAATCCCATCAATCAACTTGTCCCACCGACTTGTCCCACCGACTTGCCAAGAATAATAGAATCTAGCTTTAGTCTATTCAGAACCTGTGTTTATAACCAAACTCACTCTATTTAACCCAAGCTATTCAATCAACCATAAGCCAGAATGAACCCCAGAACCTTTAGCCCATCAAAGAAAACTATTAATAAACAACCAGGATCTGCTCAACCCTTCTTCTGATGAGCAACCCCAATGCCAGATCCAACCAGTATTCCCATCAAGTTTACTTGGACAAGAAGTCCCCAGCTCCTCAAACCACCTAAGCAGCAACAAACCCTAAACCTTTATACAAGCTTAGCTATCCCAGACAGATCATACAAGAGCTTGAAATCTTTGAAAACAGGTTCTGATCAATGCAACAGCTAGCCAAGGCCATGAGAATGGCAAGGACCAGCAACCAATGTCCAGATAAATTACACCACATGATGCAACATATGGCCAGCGGTCAGGGTGAACCCTGACATAATCAATCTACTGATTAGCCTTCTAGCCACACCAGCTAAACACTTGGGTCAATAAGACAACAGTTCTACACAAGCCTCAGCTAGTGCACCATCTTTATGCACAGATGCACCTATTTTGATCCACTTGGATTGGTTGAAACGACCTATTAAATAAGAAATAGCCATACAGCAACCCATTGTTCATAACCTTTCCTAGCATGTTGTCAAACTATTCCTAAGCTCGCCAGAAGCATACCCTAAGAGACAGGTATCAGTGTAAGGATAAAGCTCATCGAAAGAAAGTTATAAACCAATGCCTTGAGACCTAAAACATTTCTCCCGATTAGATAAGAAGATGGACAAAGCCTGTAAAAGTAGCTGGATTGGTGCCCCAACAACTTGTAAGGAGTGAAATGAGGGCTTGAACAATCTATCAAGCTTGGAAAGATGAAACAAAATCCAGGTTCGAGGATGAAGAGCTGGGTGCTGGTGGGAATCAACAACCAGGCCAAATCTGTCAAGAACCATGGATCATGTATTAATATATATGCTTTCCAACCAAAAAAAGCATGAAGCCAAAGGAAACTATAGGGAAAGGGGATAACTTTTACTAGTGAGTGCAAAGTAGAGAGTAAAGGAGTAAGAAAGCAAGCTTCAAAATCTAACATGTATTATTTTGAGGTGTACATCAGGGCCCAGTAAGTGTCTGATAACCTAATGGCACATATAGAGATAGTGTCTCAAAATGCCTGGGTAATCCCTACTGGTGCCCCCTAACAAAACCCAAGGTCAAAGGCCAAAGACCCCAAATAGCCGCTAATTTTCAAAGCCAACATATTACATCATCTAAGGCATAAATTGCTGAGCAAGCTCAAGGCGCTAGCATCCCAGGGGAGTGCTATACAACCAAACAACCAATCAACAAACTGATCAATCAGTTATACCAACAATAACTGGTTTACCTTCACTAACCCCAGGGGCCAACCGTTCAACACTGAAGCGCCACTGCCCAACCGTTGTTAAATACCCCAAGCCACAGGGATTCTGAAACAGAAGCCACTATCAAGTTGCAAGAGATTTTGGAACCTCTTAACCCAGGAGAAGAAGCTAACCCATCATCAACAAGCCAGCGAGGAGCCTGTATTACCACTGAATACAGGGGCATGAAACAGGCATCAGCACTGAACCAAGATGATGTCCTATCCCCTTCCCAAGCCCATTCAGGTTTCCAGAGCAAGTACAAGAATGGGGTATTGTGATGATCCACATGAGGAGGTATTTTCCAAGCAAGGGCTGAGCATGGTCTAAACAAAGATTGGTTGCCTGAGAAGGGTAATGTTGGCTGGTTCATTGATCTGTCTAGCCTTAGTAGTTGATGGTGATTATCCATGCCTTGCAGTATTAGTAAGGTGACCCCTTGTTAGCACTTTAGAAGGATAGAGACGGTGCCCTGGGATGGTTATACTGAGGGGTATAGGCATCATTAGACCAGCTGGGATGATTATACAGCTGGGTTCTTCCCGGTGGGACGGATGCGCTTAGGTAGCTATGAAGAGAGGGGGCTAAACTAACTAAGCTTAGCTCCCATCCTGGTAAAATAACCAACTGGATGCCATCTAGTCAATGACTGTCAGGGCCCAGAATGGGCCAGAAAAAACCTTATGTTGCATAGGT